>OX596256.1:2196948-2431256 GCA_951394255.1 Polyploca ridens | reverse complement strand
AGTTGAAGGCCGGTGGTAACTTAACTTAACTTCAGTTTTGATCCTAATAAGTGCCCTTCTGAGGCCTAAATTGAATAAATGGCTTAGACATTGACTCATCAAATATTAACGCCCACGAGACTCAAAACTAAGAAAGCAGAACTTACTACGAAAACCGCAGATTGACTGATATACTTCATGTAAATATTAGAATAACCTAGTAAATTTTTCTCACAAATAGTTGTACAATCGCACAGATGTACACAAATGTAAATCTCGGCTGAATCGAATCCATGACATTCTAAGTGGCAATCAGGCCCGGCTCTTTTTAAGAGTGTAGTCCTTGAAAACTGCCAAAACGACTGTTACGGTTTGTAAGAAAAATCTTCGATATCGTACGTTTAAAAACATTTAAAAAGCATTTTACAATCTTAAAAGGTATACCTACAATGTTATCACGTTATATTTGTGAAATAATCCTTCATTTCCAACAAAAAAACTCGATAAAATCTCTCAAAACCACAAAATATACGTTTGCTGTTTGCAACATTTATAGTATTTCGAATGAATTGACTAAAATCTTAGTGGTTAAATAAAAACACTAAGGGGTTGAACCCCAACGCTACCTTTTCAGTTTTTTACAATATCAATCCATAAACAAAGAATTTAAAACGTCCAGAAGGATAGTCGCCTCTATGGGAACATGAAATAAACAAGCCAGAATTGACAGTATTTGACAGTCTGTGTAGTTTGCATAGGGTGGCAGATAAAATTGTTTTCCCTTAAATGGGGGAATTTATAAATTTCGGAGATATTTATTATTACTAACTAAATATTACATATACATAAGTATTATTATATTAGGATTTTTGAAGGCGAAAAATGGATCTCGCTAAATCTCATCTCTGGGAAAACTATTGTCAAATATTTATCTCTTTTACTAAAATGTGCCGAGTGCCGACCAAATATAAGTTTGGTTCGGCGAGTATAGAATCTTTAGGAAAACTAAAAATAACATAAAATTATGTATCTATAACAGACAACAGTACATAAACGAATGTGCGACTAATGCATACTAATGTTATCATTATTATGTAGCTTTTGTATTACTCTTTGACAGGTATAAAAATCCGTACTGAACTCTAAAATTATTTGGCTATCTGAAATGAATTGAAACGCCAAAAAATTTATAAAATGTCCACTTTAATTAAATTTTGAAGACTATTTTTTATAAAAGAAATTAGTTGTCTAAGTACATTCATAATGGTTGCAACATATTTTCTATTTAATTAATATAAAAACATTTTGAGTCTAAAATAGATGATAAATATATTTATAATCTGTGTTAGCTCTTGTACTATATATCCAATAAAATTAAATTTATTTATTAAATCTGGTTGTGCAGATAATATTTAATGAGGAGTTTTCTCATGATACCTCTATGGTCAAAATACCTGTCAAATAGTGAGGTTCGAATTATCAACAGTTTGACGGGTATTTTGAGCATAAGAAAACTCCTCATTAGAGCAAAATTAATCAGTAGGTACTCGATATCATCTTTTAATAAAATGTGGGAAATTAATTTTCATGTTGTGGCAACCTTCCATAAAACATGGCCGGAAAAGATTTAAAAAAATAAAAACTGGCGCTCCCAAACGTATATTTCTAAAATAAGTTTACGTAATTAAAAATGACGAAATCGCAATACTAACACATGGAAGGTTAGTTTTTTAGTTTTTCCTTGGTTTTATAAGTGTTGTGACAGTATTTTAATACGCAAGTCGGCATTTTTTATTTAAAATCAGTACAGCGAGTATGACGCAGTGACAGCCGTGTGCAGTACGAACTGAGAGCGATTTGCTCAGGAGACCCTCAAGCGGAGTGAATTTAAATGTCATGCTTTGGTAAGGCGAACTAGCCATCTGGGTAGAGGCACGATGCCTATATGAAAATCTTTGTCCATAAAATATTAAAATATTCTTTGCTTTTGCATGAAAACCGTGCGCCATTTTCCATAGTAATTACTATGGAGCGGTTGTCATATTTTGAATTTGTATAAATTCGAATGCGCGCATAAAAATCATCCCAGGCAATGCGAACGCAAAGCCGAGCCCTCCCTCAATACCGAACCTCCGAGCTGCGTCCTTTGTCAGACGCAAGGGCACCCCGCTAACTATCGCGGGTGCGCTAAAGCTCCCAAGCCCAAGGCACTTCCTGCCAGGAGGAATAACTCCACGCGCACTACTGCGCCTCCTCCCGACCCCGCCCACACTATTTTGAGACCCGCCTGGGATATCAACTCCCCTAAGGAGTTCCCTCCCACTCGGACAAAGTCCACGCCCCCCGCAGTTTCACCTGCCGTCACCCAAACTCCCGCACCCACTGTGGCCCAAGCGCCCGCCCCTATGGCGGCGCAAACCACGCCCCTTCCACCCAAACCCGCCGCCGCCGCCGTTCCTAGCCAACAAAGCCGCGAAAACCCCCCGCGCAAGCGGGATCAAACTACCCCTCCACTAATCGAAGACGCGGACTTCGCTCTGGTGGAGCGTTTCTCTAGGTTGTTCGACTTCGAACAAATTAGGGTACTCGCGAACGAAATTCGTGCCAACGAGGGCGACAAACATGCCCTTGCTTCCATCGGGATGCGCTATAACGCCATCCTGGAGCCCCTTTCCCTCTTTAAATGCTCCCCATAATGTATAACACGGCCCCATTGTGTAGGATCAAACCGCGCTCCCTCAAAGTAGGGTTTTTCAATGCCAATGGCTTGAGGGATCAGCGCTATGATGTGGCAGAGTTCCTGCGACTTCATAGCGTTGACATCCTCCTTGTCCAGGAGACATTCCTAAAGCCTTCTATGAGGGATCCCAAAATTGCAAACTACTTGTTAGTTCGCAACGATAGGCTCAATACTACCTTTGGTGGTACTCTCATTTATTATAAAAAGTCCCTCTATTGTTCCCCTATGGATCCGCCTCCCTCACTGAAGTGCATTGAAGCTTCGGTCTGCAGGCTCGGCATGACTGGACATGAGCCAATCATACTGGTCTCAGCTTATATTTCCCCATCGCGTGACAACACTTCCTTCAGAAGTGATCTAGAGTGCATTTTTGGTCTAGGTAACTCAGTCATTTTGGCGGGTGACCTGAACGCCAAAAATGTTCTCTGGAATTGTCAAGCTAACAACCCCAGAGGCAGAATCTTGGAAACCCTCCTTGATCCCCTCAACATCGACCTCATTGCCCCCCTTGACCCGACTCACTTTCCCCACCAACTTGACCACAGACCCGACATACTCGATGTGGCACTGTTACGTAATGTTAACTTACGTTTGCATGACGTGTCAGTGCTTCGCGAGCTGACGTCTGACCACCGACCTGTGATCGTAGAGTTCACTCCACGCACAGGTCCCCCAGATCCAGGTCAACCCCCTCCTACTAAAATTGTCACCAATTGGGACAGACTGGGCGAAAGCCTCAAGTCTACCGATTCGGTCCACCTTAATGGTATCCCGGATAACATCGTCACCGCTGACGAGGTTATCGGCGCGATCGACTCACTCACCACTCACGTGCAATCGGTAGTCGCCGATTGCTCTCGGACAGTGCCAGCGGAGACATTCCTCCGTTGGCAACTGCCCGATGACGTACGTGAGATGAGGAGGGAGAGGAACGCCGCCATACGGGCTTATGACTCTTTTCCATCTGAACCCAACCGCGCCCGCATGCGCGCTCTCCATCGTGCCTTTAAGGTCCGCATCAGTGAGATGCGTGACTCTAGATGGGATCAGACCCTATCTGACTTAAAACCCTCCCACCTTGCCTTTTGGCAGTTATCCCGTGCCTTTACTAAGGACACAGTAGCTCCCATGCCACCTCTCAATAGGCCCAACCTCCCGCCCGCTTTTGACGACGAGGACAAAACTGAATGCCTCGCCGAAAGTCTCGAGCTTCAATGCACGCCCAGTACCCTCCCTGTAGACCCCAGTCACTTGGAGAAAGTCAACTCTGAGGTTGAACGTAGACTCGCCCTGCCCGCGTCCGTCTACTCCCCCCCTCCACCACCACCACCAGCTACTACTGCTGCTGCAGTACCTCCCTCAGAGGCTCAGCAGCGGAGAGTTGTTGTTGGTGATGAAGAGGAGGAAGACCCTCTCCCTCCCGTAACCCCTGACGAAGTTAAATCGATCATCAGGAAGCTCCATCCGCGAAAAGCCCCGGGCTCGGACAAAATCACTAATAAAGTGATTAAGCTCTTCCCCGCCCAGCTCATATTCTTATTAACGTCCATTTTCAATGCGGCCCTAGCGTGTAACATCTTTCCACATCAGTGGAAAGAAGCTCACGTTATTGGGATCCACAAACCCGGCAAACCCCGGTCCGAGCCCTCCAGTTACCGTCCCATAAGTCTGCTCAATATATTGGGTAAGATTTATGAGAGGGTAATTCACACCCGCCTCAAGGCATATGCCGACACTCATCACCTCCTTCCTAACGAGCAGTTTGGTTTTCGAACTAAACACTCGTGTGTTCAACAAGTCCATCGTATTGTTGAACATATCTCTTATCACTTTCAAAAATCCAGTAGCATGACTGGCGTCCTGTTCTTCGATGTCGCAAAGGCATTTGACAAAGTGTGGCACAATGGTTTAATTTTTAAACTATTCACTCTAGGTGTCCCACATAGGCTCGTACTCATCTTGCGAGACTTTTTGTCAAATCGCCACTTTCGATATCGTATAACAGGCGCCCTGTCCTCCCCTCACCCCATCTGTGCCGGAGTCCCCCAGGGCTCGGTACTCTCCCCCTTATTGTTCCTATTATATACGAGCGATATCCCCATTAGTAGTCAAGTACAGCTAGCTCTGTTTGCGGACGATACCGCCATCTACTGTACTGGCAGAACCACCAATGCCATTGTATCCAAACTCCAATCCGCAGCAGACGCCCTAGGCGTCTGGTGTAGGAAATGGAGGATTGAGATAAATCCCACCAAAAGTCAGGCGGTCCTATTCTGTAGGCCCGCCCGATGTAAAATCCCCCCTATCGTAAAGTCTGTCACCATGTTTGGCGAACCGATCCCTTGGGAGAGGCAAGCCAAATATCTAGGTGTCACCCTCGATGATCGATTGACCTTCGGGCCCCACATTAAAAAGGTGCGTTCGCGCGCCTTTTTCGTGATGGGACGCCTTCACTACCTTATAAATAGCAGGTCTAAGCTTGCGTTAAATCACAAGATTAGACTCTATACTGCTTGCATTCGCCCCATTTTCACCTATGCATGCGCTGTGTTCGCACACGCATCGCCGAGGCGGATCCATAGCCTTCAAGTCATTCAAAATCGTTTCATTCGCAAGGCCACGGGTGCCCCGTGGTTCATGCGCAATGAAAACCTCCACCTCGACCTGGGCCTTCCCACGGTCCGTCAATTCATGAAACGCGCCTCACGCAAATTCTTTGACACCGCGGTCAATCATTCGAATCCATTAATAGTCAAGGCGGCTACTTACACGCCATCCCGTATATCCAACGTCCGCCGGCCGAGGCATGCCCTCATCGAGCCCGATGACCCTATCACCTTAGCTCAGCTCGCAGCTTCCGAAGCTCGAACAAATACAAATACAGATGCGAATCGCGGTGACCGTTCACCTCGTTACCGACCTCGTCGTCGAGGTCACGCGCCGCGACCCTCTCTCACTCAGTCTCGTCCCCCCCTTGTTGTTGCTCGACAAGCGGCCCAAGCCGCCAATAATAATCCGCTTCCCTCTAATTAGTCGTAACTCGTTCTAATAATGAAGTCCGTCCCCTCCCCTCGGTAACAGCCCTGAGCCGAGGCTCGGCCCCAACTGGGGCACCCTCAGGCCATGTTACCTAAATCTAAACCGGTTGAGAGCTTGCTCGCCGAACTTGTCCGCGTAAGGGTACTTAGGCTAGCTTTGGGCCAGTACCTTCATGTCCATTCAAAAAAAAAAAAAAAAAAAAAAAAAATCATCCAGTGTCCTCCTCGAGTCCAAAGTGAGAGCACGTCGCTTTGATGCTCGCTGAAGGTCGCCACCGTCTTGTGTCATTGACATAAAGGTAGGTCGTGACTGCTGAGGTAAAATAAAGAAAGAAAATACACTTATTGATTTATCAAGGTACGAGATTTTATTTAATTTAGGTATTTGTACTAACTTATTCAATGTTTTTACATTTCTTATTAATTATTATTATTAAAGCCCGACCGGAAATATATGATGATACATAATAAAATTCTAAAAGGTATTTGATAGAACTCGGGATCACAAAACATGAATCTTCTCAAAATTTTGAAAACGTGTCCGCCATGTTGAACTTTTTAGACACTGCACCGATTGCTTTCAAAATCGATATTTGAGAGACCTTGGGGTCACAAAACAAGAATATTTTCTCAGAAGTTTGAAAAAGTGTCCGCCATGTTCAACTTTTTAGATACTGGTCCGATTGCTCTCAAAATCGATATTTGAGAAACCTTGGTGTCACAAAACAAGAATCTCTACTCAAAATTTTGAAAAAGTGTCCGCCATTTTCAACTTTTTAGATACTGGTCCGACTGCTCTCAAAATCGATATTTGAGAGACCTTGGGGTCACAAAACAAGAATCTTTTTTCAGAATTTTGAAAGTGTCCGCCATTTTGAACTTTTTAGATACTGGTCCGATTGCTATCAAAATCGATATTTGAGAAACCTTGGGGTCACAAAACAAGAATCTTTTCTCAGAATTTTGAAAAAGTGTCCGCCATGTTGAACTTTTTAGATACTGGTTCGATTGCTCTCAAAATCGATATTTGAGAGTCCTCGGGGTCACAAAACAAGAATCTATTCTCAAAATTTTGATAAAGTATCCGCCATGTTGAACTTTTTAGATACTGGTCTGATTGCTCTCAAAATCGACCCCGAGGACTCTCAAATATCGATTTCGAGAGCAATCGAACCAGTATCTAAAAAGTTCAAAATGGAGGACACTTTATCAAAATTTTGAGAATAGATTCTTGTTTTGTGACCCCGGTGACTCTCAAATATCGATTTTGAGAGCAATCGGACCAGTATCTAGGACCAGTAATTTTGACTAACGAACATTAATTCATTTATACAGGGTGTTGTTTTGGTCGGCGACAAGCGACCCAGGAGCGGTAGTACAAAATATATATTCCCCAAAAATGGACTTAATTCCATTAAATACTGTAAATATGTTGAGAAATACCTTATTCAATTTGAAATAAAATTACCGCAAAGTATGGTTACTAGGCACGTGCACAGTCTAGAGCTAGGCGCAAGCCGCCATCGGCCCACCCCTTTACTCCCTCGTACTCCCGTTGAGTATTATGTCTACACTTTAGCTTATTACATGATTTTCAAAATTATATTTTTTTTATTTTTATTATTAAAAAAAAAATAAAGTATTTTTTTATATTTTTTTTAGCACCAGTATCATTTGTATTATCGACCCTGAGTCGCTCGTCGCTGACCAAAACAACGACCTGTATACATATATAGTTATGTAATAAATCTAAAATGTTAAAAATAGTAATTGCTGAGTTTATTACCGGCATTTCTCAGCAAATGCAACTTTCCAAACCGGTATTGATGATTTTGATTTGATTTACTACCATGACTTTTTATTTCAATAGAAAAAACCAAAAAGTAAAAGACACGTAAAAAATATATGGAATAGTCTATTTACAAGCTTTCATTTGATACCCATATTGTTATAATAACGAAACTTTTATTTTTAATACCCCCCCCCCCCTATTTTTTTATTCTTAGGCGCCATATAAAAATAATATACCCTATGACACTCCCCCAGTCAAGACGAATCTAACGACACCTCATATGCTTAAATCCATCAAGCCGTTTAGGCTGCAGAGCGGCACAAAGAAATAGACATACATACATACATACATACATACACTCGAAAAACATAACCCTCCTTCCGGGTCAGTCGGGTAATTAGGTACCAAAAATAGTATTCGCCATACTGTGCTCGTGCGGCGGGCGGGGCGGCGCGCGTGCAATGTCACCACACAGCATAGTACCTAGTTAACTACATTGTACGCGTGTGAAGCCGAGGCGGGTCGCTAGTAAGTTATAAGAATAATCTGTGGCAAAAATTTCAAGATTCTGGACCTTACGATCTAGCTGTGTGTGGATCAGTCATTACGCCATTTTCTCTTTGTATATACCTATATGGATTTAACTAAGTAAAGGTAAAGTAGTTGTTAAGATTGATATAAAAATAACACAGTTAATCAATATTCTCAATAAAGAAAAATATCAAGAATGATCCGGTACTGCTTACCTATTTAGCACGAATCACGCGAACACTGTGGCTCCAACCTTTTCTATTGCCAATATTGCCATCTCTTTTACCACGGCTACTCGCAAACTGCGGGGCGGCGAGTGAATAGCTAATACATTGCGCTGTTTCTATAACATGCTTACTAATCTTACAGGCGCGAACTCGCACTGTATAAATAATTATTCCATTGCGCCGTAAATCATAGTTGTCTGTCTCAAAGCAATGTGTAATATAACTGTGAGACGCATCTGTGTAGGCAGAATGTGTCGATGTGTGAGCTCTATGAGAAATTACCACGCTCGAGAACTAGGCTCTTAATAAAAAACCGGCGAAGTGCCGATCTGAGTGTCTTTTAAAATTTCCAGAAATCTGAATCGACGAGAAAATTACATGTTCAATTCGGTTCTATACTCTATTTCACATAGGATGAGTCGTCAAGGTCAAGGGTTTTTTACCAATATCTAGTGAAATTCCATTTGATTACTCTGAAATAATATTCACAATATTTCGTGAAACCTAGCTCTATCATAGTATTCCTTTATTATATCGAAATGAACATTAACCATTGAAAATTTAATAAAATACCACGTGTCACCGAACTCATGTTATTTGAAATAGACTATAGTATACCTGAACGGCTGTCAGGCTGTTCCTCTACGGGTCGCATTTCTCAACCGATTCTCGTGAAATTTTGTGAGCAGGTTCGGTAATTATAGTAATATGGATTTTTTGAGGAAAAAGGCTGAAGCAACACAAAAAAAAAAATATCGAGACTCGCGAGTTCTACAACTCACGGAGCCACTAATTTCAGATTTTTCGCTAGTCAATTTAGGGCGAATAGTATTTTTTTTACATTTTTCATCATAAGTCAACAAAGAGGTGTGCACTTTGGATATTTCAAAAACTTTTTGTTTACCAATCTTTCCTACATTTATAAAATGTATCACCTTTTTGTCCTACTGCTTGTCTGTTCTTAAACGAGTCATCAAATGGGCGTGAACACCTACGAGGTTGTCTAAAATCTGGCGCCCCTGGCATCATAAGGGTTCCTTTTTAGGGTTCCGTACCCGAAGGGTGCCAAACGGGACCCTATTACTAAGACTCCGCTGTCCGTCCGTCCGTCCGTCCGTCTGTCTGACAGTGGGCTGTATCTCATGAACGGTAATAGGTAGACAGCTAAAATTTTCAGAGAACGTGTAATTCTATTGCCGCTATAACAACACATAATAAAAATTAAAGGGGGCGCCCATACAAGAAACGTCTTTTCTTGTTTTAATACTGTACGGAACCCTCCGTGTGCGAGTCCGACTCGCACTTGGCTGGTTTTTTACTTTTTTGGTTCGGAACTAAAAACGTGCAAAATAAAAGAATAATAAATAACACTTACGAATTGTCTAATTAGAATAATAGAGCAATGCCTGAAGCAGAAAAGAACTCTAAAAGTGATTTGTTTTAACATTTTCCTTTTCTCATTACGCTGGCTAATGAAAATATTCATTTTTGTTTAATTAGGAGTAGGTACTTTATTCTAGGAAACATTAAGGGCCGAGTTTACAGGGTCAAAAATTAATTATACACATTATTACTTGGTCTTCAGGAAACTTTACTTGGGATTCAGAAGTTAATTTAGGATGGCTGTCTAATAATTTTCAGAAAAGATAACTGGAAAGTGTACTAACTAAAACCTGTCAACCTTTTGAAGGTAAAATGGGCGCAGTATTCTTAGTTACTGAGGGTAAGTTAATAGGCTGACCTACTTCCTTATTACCCTATTTATAGTCATGTATAATTTTACTATATTTGTTTTCTCCCTTCACTTTCAGAGTGAGAAGTTTGTACTCATGCAGGGTCTTAGCATATGGTTCCATGATTGCACTATTCCGTAGATACAAATATCTATGCTCGCAATATATTTACCTTGTCTATGCTCCGCATTAAGAACCTACTTAGTTTTTTTTTTTATGGAACTGACTCTTATCCTCTTAATGCTTTAAGTAGTACTTAACTCTTAGTCCTTAACTCTAGTACATACTATGAATGAGTACTCAATTGTTTCTCAAATATCCCTAAGACCACTCTAAGACCGAGACAATACACTCGTCCGTCTTATACATCTAAGTCCTAAAGGTGCGTCCACGCTACGCGTACCGAGAACGCGCGAACGAATTCGCGTCTGTAGCGTGGATGGACTTGTGAGCCTCGAACGAGCATTCGGCTCGCGCTCGACTGCGCTCCGCCAATTGTCAGTTTTTTGACGAACACAGGTTTTTGCATCGCGCTCGTGTTGTAAGCTCGTTGTACGTCTACACTTTACATCGCGAGCGACGAACCAAAAGCGGCTCGGCTCGTACTTGGCTCGCCTAGCGTAGACGCACCTTTATATTTGCTACTACCCCAATAGCTTATATAGAGTGTGTAGGTATATATAGACCCTCAAAATCGTTTCCTTTGAAGCTTGCACACTTCACTACGTCACTGTCCGTTCGCACAGAGGTACGTTTTCAATATATCGTTATTTTTACAAGATGTCAAACTCATTTATACAAGTTCAGAAGAGACTTACACGAATGGATGGTTTCATGAAGGCTTACTATTAAATCTAGTTTTTTTTAGAACTAGATGGTGATAGATGTAAGACCTGGATCATCATCAGCCATTGACGTCCATTGTGTATGTATCAAATAGCTCTTTAAATGAGCTAGTCTATAATCTACGTAAACTTAAGTAAACTTCTATTTAATCTACGGTAAAATATGATAGTAAGAACTCTTAGAACAATAGAGAAGGCAACTTTGTTTGTTTGTTTGATAAGTTACCGTTAATTTGTTAGTTTACCGCGTTATAAACTTCCACGGTTTGGTTACATGAACACATACAGGAAATACTGGCGAATATCATATATTGTGGCGAATACTGTAGTTCCTTCTAGGCTTTGTGTGCTTACCACCTTCGGCCACATCATCACTTACCACGGTGAGATTGCGGTCAAATACAGGCCTAGAGTACAGAGTAAAAAAAATATAAGTACGAGTATCATAATTGAAAACTGTTTTACAAAAAGCTTAAGAGGCCGTTATCAATATCGAAACGGGCCGAATTAGGTATTTGACACGTCCACGCACACGCGGGAACGCTCGGTCGCGTGTGTGCGTGAGTCCGGGAGTCATTGATGGTCAGTATGGCGATTAAATGGTTTTGATCCATTGATATTTTTTACGTGTCCTTTACTTTTTGGTTTTTTCTATTGAAATAAAAAGTCATGGTAGTAAATCAAATTAAAATCATCAATACCGGTTTGGAAGGTTGCATTTGCTGAGAAATACCGGAAATAAACTCAGCAATGACTATTTTCAAAAACATTTTAGTTTTTTTTTTTTATTTGTTGGCGTCACACAGCTTGTGTATTTTGCCATTTTCCAGTTATATTATAAGTTCTAGTCACAATAAATCACGTTCACATAGTCCTCAGTCAGTCACTGTCCATAAAAGTCATGTTTTAGTACAATGGTGGTTGTACTAAAACTTTTCACGGACTTCTTGAGACAACTTGAAAAGGTACGATACGAGGCATGATTCATTTCATTTCACTTCACTGGTGCACATGGATTGACCTTTATTGGATAAAATACCACCGATAATATGCAATAAAACTCAAAATACACGAATTTATGAAAATAAAAATGAAAACGCTATGTCACTCTGCAAGTTCCCGCCAAAAAGTCCTCCATTTTAGATTTATTACATAACTATATATATAAATGAATTGATGTTCGTTAGTTAAAATTACTGGTCCTAGATTCTGCCGGGCTATTTTGTATCTTTGGTGGTAATCGTAACGAACACCATTAATTATTTCATCCAATGACGCGCACGCGATATGACGCGACGATGACCATTAGACGAGACGGGCCCTGATTGGATGAAATTTATTAATGGTGTTCGTTACGATTACCACCAAAGTTACGCGGTAGAGTCTCTGGTCCGATTGCTCCCAAAATCGATATTTGAGAGTCCTCGGGGTCACAAAACAAGAACCTATTCTCAAAATTTTGATAAAGTTTCCGCCATTTTGAACTTTTTAGATACTGGTTCGATTGCTCTCAAAATCGATATTTGAGTCCTCGGGGTCACAAAACAAGTATCTATACTCAAAATTTTTAAAAAGTGTCCACCATTTTGAACTTTTTATATACTGGTCCGATTACTCTCAAAATCGATATTTGAGAGTCCTCGGGGTCACAAAACAAGAATCTTTTCTCAGAATTTTGAAAAAGTGTCCGCCATGTTGAACTTTTTAGATACTGGTCAGATTGCTCTCAAATCGATATTTGAGAGTCCTCGGGGTCCCCACGATTTTCATTCAAATATTGAACTTAATTACAAAAATTGCTTACATTTAGGCACTTACGGGATAGACAGAGAATATATTTAGGTTCAATTTTATAATTATATAACACTTTTTAGTGCAGGGCTTTTTAAAGCGTGTTTTTTTAGTTTTTTTTAATGTAATTTATTTTTTATTTTTTAGTCAACATAAATTATTCATAACATTTTATAATACTTTCATTCACATTTATAATAAGTATTTAGCTTCAGTGCCTACTCTTCGACTCCACCAACAGCCTCAGAAAACCATATTTGGCCAAAATGCGCATAATACGATTCCAATACGCCCAAACACGATACGATGCTCCGCTATGGGGTTCCAGTGCTTACCCTCCTACTCCATCATCAGACCTTGAAACCATATAATGGTCAAAGTTCATCTTACGACAATTCCAACAAGCCCAAACACGCCTAGGATACGATGCTCCACTATGGAGTTCCAGTGCTTACCCTCCTACTCCATCATCAGACCCTGAAAACCATAAATGGTCAAAGTTCATCTCAAGACAATTCCAACAAGCCCAAACACGGCTAGTATACGATGCTCCACTATGGAGTTCCAGTGCTTACTCTCCTACTCCATCATCAGACCCTGAAAACCATACATGGTCAAAGTTCATTTCATGACAATTCCAACGAGCCCAAACACGGCTAGGAAACGTTGCTCCGTTATGGAGTTCCAGTGCTTACTAGTAAAAGCATACGCAAGCATACAAGCTAATAAAAGCGTGTTAAAAAACTTACCACGTGTACGTAGGACCAATGCATACCATAGGATTCAATAGTACTACTAATTCGAAGATCGCAAAGTTAATCGACTAGTGGAAGACAAGAATATATGGTTGTATGTAGAAGCTTCTCTATGCACTTGCGTCCCCCTGGCTAAGTGACAATTGTACGAATAAGCATAAAATAATAATGTATTTATATTGTATAAGTATTTGGAAAAAAAGCTGTAATATTAAAAGATCTTCCACAAAAAAAAACCTTGCTGAGTTTCTTGCCGGAGTCTTCTCAGTATTCCGAACCGGGGTGGTAAATTCAACTGTATACCAATATTACCAATGTAACGTTCATAAGTGCCTTACTAGGGCCTGAATAAATGACTTTTTGATTTTGATTTTTTGACTATATTTGTGAACTAAATGATAAATTTTTCGTAGTATCTTTCGTTTTTTTTTGTTTGCTGTATTTTCTGCTGATATTTCAGAATTACAGTATTAGCTGTTTGTTTTATGAGGCGGGGACACGACTCATGTAAAACGACTATATGAAACGATCAACACTAAATCCCCGAGCATTCCCGAGGGTAGTCGATGTATCAGCACAATTTATCGAGGTCGAAATAAAAGTTATAAGTCCCAACACGTCCTGTGTGTAATATGGTTCGTTTAACACACTGTTGATCCTAGACTAGCTTTGAAAGTATGTATGTTTGTTTGCTAGCTCTTCATAACTCAACAGCACCAATTGTCGCGAAAGCGATGTTATACATGCCTATATGTACGGTAAGTTGTGCGATGGAGCGAGACGAACGCGCTGTGTGGTGCGAACCGGTTAGGGCCTTATCATACTAGCGGTTTGCGAGCGTTTTCAAAGCGGAACGGACGCGCAACGAACACGCCGCGGTTGCGCAGCGAAGACGTCACGGACGCGTGGCGATCACGGTACGTTTTCGTCGCCTGTGCGCGGTGAATTCGCGACGTACGATACACTCGGCAACATAATGGATTCCGACGAGGAAACACTGCTGTTAGCTTTGTTACTTCGAAGACGCAGGGAACGAAAACGAAAGCATCGACGAATTTGGTCCATTCATCTAATCGACTGAAAGAGAGCGACTACTTTGTGCTGTTTTTCAAAAGAATAAAAAATAATCTTAAAAAATTTCGTTCCTATACCTGCGAATGTCAAGACCTACATTTTATGAGTTGTTTCATCTGATTAAAACTGACTTAAGACATGAAGGGTAAGGGGGAGAATGGCAATAACATCTAGTCAGCCCCAAATGTCAACCTCACCTGCACGTCCTGGACATTCGTAGGCGAACCCAGGTACAGCGGCTCTCCAGCTGCTGTGGTGCCCCCTGCTGGATAACCGACGAGGCAATGGCGACCGAGCTGTGGCGGGATAACCACTCACCTGCTCGAGCAATCGGGCAGAAGAGGCTTCAGCGGTCTTGGGATCTAAATAATCTCTAAAATGTCTGGCGCAGAAGGCAAGGGGAAACCACTGCGGCTACATTCCCAAGAAAGTCACATGAGAGCACATATAAAAGAAACACGATCGCCCTGCGAACCGATTAGCGACCGGCGCTGCGCTGCGTCCGGGGCGCGCGGTGTGAAGTTGGCTACCGGCCATGGTGGGGTAGGAGACCAGGCCCTCCATGGAAATTCTACTACTGGAAACTCCATCAAGCTACGACGCCTCCAGACGATAGGAACTTGGAATGTGCGCGGCTTAAATCAACCTGGGAAACTTACGGTATTGGAACGTGAAGTAGTTAGAGTCGGTGTGAACATCTGTGGTCTAAGCGAAACACATTGGAAAGGCAGTGGACATTTATTGACAGACCACCACGTCGTTTACTTTTCTGGCAATGACATCAGCAGCAGGAACGGTGTGGCCCTTTTAATGCCTGTACATCAGAGAAAATGCGTGATGGGGTACGAGCCGGTAAGCGATCGGATTATCAGCATTAAGATAAAAGCTTCACCGATGAATCTTAACATCGTCCAAGTATATGCCCCCACCTCTACCGCAAGTGACGAGGAAATCGAGAAGTTTTACTCCGAATTAGGATTTACAATAGCGAAAGTGCCCAACAGAGAGTTATTGGTAATTCTAGGGGATTTGAACGCCAAGATCGGAGAAAACGCTCATCAGCTGGGCAAATGCGCTGGGAGGTTTGGGCTCGGGAAGCGGAATGAACGAGGTGAGCGCTTAATACAGTTTGCTTCAGAAAACGACCTGCTGATTGTGAATAGCTTTTTCCAACACCACCCTCGAAGGCTGTACACTTGGGTATCGCCCGATGGAAAAACTCGCAACCAAATAGATTACATCATGACTCGGTCGCGTTGGAGATCATCTGTAACAAATGCCCATACGTTGCCTGGAGCTGATTGCGGGTCTGATCACCAACTTTTGATCTCCAAACTAAAACTCAAGTTGACAGCAGCCAGAATCATTAAAAAGCCGAGGAAACTGGAGGTGAAAGATGCTTTGAGATTTCGTACGATTGCTGAACAGAACTGGTCGCAATGGTCTGAGGCAGATCTAGCTAACGAAACGCCCGATGCACTATGGGACCGAGCTAAGACACTCATCACTACAACTGTCTCGGAAACCGCACCCCCAATTACAACCCACAAAAGACAGCATTGGATGACTGATGGCACCTTCAAGCTCGTCGAAAAACGCCGGAAGATGAAAGCAGCGGGAGCCGATATCAAGGACCTCAATAAAATGTCGGCACATATTCAACTTAAATGCAGGCAAGATCACAATACCTACCTGCGCAATATGTGTAAGGAAATTGAGGCTCATTCAGACAGATATGAGTCAAGAGACTTATATCATAAGATCCGACTCATCACGAAAACGCTGCCGTCCAAAACCTGGGCCATTGAAGATCAGAAGGGCCAAGTAGTAACTGAACTGGACAAAATTTCGGTAGTTTGGAGGAATTACTGTCAGTCCCTGTTTCAAGATCCTCAGTCGCGAAATTTCGCACCCACAGTACCTGCGAGTGACATGCTCGAGCCGGATATTCTTGAGTCAGAAGTAAGAGCCGCTATCCAACATCTTAAGAATGGGAAAGCCACAGGGAAAGATGAGATCCCAATTGAAACTATACGAGCATTGGGAGAGTGTGGTGTTCATATGTTCCACATTATCTGCAACAAGATTTGGCTGACGGGCAAATGGCCCTCAGAATGGGCTCACACGGTTTTCACTCCTCTTCATAAAAAGGGTTCCACTAAGAAGTGTAGCAACTTTCGACTTATTGCACTGATAACACACGCTAGCAAAATAATGCTACACATCATAAACGAGCGACTGAAAGCATATTTGTCTAGAGAAATTGCGCCAGAACAAGCGGGATTTGTGAAAGGGAAAGGAACCCGTGAACAAATTCTCATCGTTCGTCAAATCATTGAGAAGGCGAGAGAATTCAACAAGCCGACATACATATGTTTTGTTGATTTCTCTAAGGCGTTCGACTCTGTGAAATGGCCAATGTTGTGGAAGACACTACTGGACATGGGCACACCACAACACCTCGTACACCTGCTCAGGGAGCTCTACGAAGGGGGAACAGCTTCAGTGCGGACAGATGACCTCCTCTCAGATAGTTTCCATCCAAGTGCGGGCGTGCGACAGGGTTGCATAATTTCACCTTTACTCTTCAACATCTACACCGAGCTTGTAATGCGAATCACTCTCGAAGACTATACCGATGGTGTTGTAATTGGTGGATACAAAATTGCGAACTTGCGGTACGCAGATGACACCACCTTATTTGCGAGTAACGCTGACCGTATGGAGGAATTACTTATAAAAATGGAGCGCGTAAGCCTTACGTTTGGGTTAAAGATAAACCGATCTAAGACCAAGATTATGATCGTGGATCGCGTCAACGACAATTCGCCCGAAGTGACACAGATTGCGAACTGCGACGTGGTCCAGGCTTACGTATACCTCGGGGCTTTAATCTCAAGCAACGGCGGCTGCGTAGAAGAAGTAAAACGACGTATGGCCATAACCAGAAATGCGATGGAGAAGTTAAGGAAAGTGTGGAGGAATCGCAACATTACCAAAGCCACCAAAGTCAGGCTCGTGCGAACACTTGTATTCCCCATTTTTCTTTACGCGGCAGAGACGTGGACAGTGCGCGAGTTGGAAAAGGGGAAGATAGATGCCCTGGAGATGTGGTGCTGGAGGAAGATGCTCGGGATATCGTGGACGGAGTTTCGCACCAACGTGTCCATACTCCAGGAGCTCGGCATCACACGGCGTTTGTCGGCCGTAGTACAGTCGCGCATACTACAGTACTTTGGTCATGTCTCTAGGCGGGATAACGACTCCATAGAGCGGCTGGTCGTACAGGGAAAAGTGGAGGGAATCCGATCACGGGGCAGGTCACCTATGCGCTGGACTGACCAAGTGAAATCCGCAGTAGGGAATAGCGTATCCGACTGCTCCAGAAAGTCTGCCAATAGAAAGAGATGGCGGGAGATCGTGCGGAGAGCCGTGTCCGCCTCTACCATCGTTGTGGACGCCTCAAAGTGACCACGACCGCTCTGCCAAGAGCGAAACGACAGAGAAGAAAGACATGAAGACACACATTTGAGATTATCAGTGTCACCTGAAGAAAGGCTCGTAATTACTATAAGGTCTGTTTTGTACGAGTGTACAAAATGGCGTCTCCGGCGCTATTCGGGCTTATTCCCGTTTGTCTACGTTCCCGTTTGTCAACGGTACATATACATTGGTTATGTTTGTATATATTACGTACTTGAGCACACGTTAAAGTACAGTTAGAGTAAAAAGTTGTGTGCCGAATTTATTTAATATTATTTTTAGTTTGTATATTTTAAAACTACCATATTAATGACTAAGAACTACATAGAATACATGTAACCTATCTAGTTGACAATATATTTTTTAAACACAGGTAAAATATTCAACAAATATGAACATGGTCTCTGTGACATAAAGTTTTTTTTGAAGCGAGTATCTTCTCTTTGCCGGCTATTTAATTGATGTTTTTTAATTTCTATTATTCAGTAATTTTTTTGTGATATGTTTATTTTGAATTTTAGTAGTTATTTACCTATTATTCCGTTGCTTTTGCACTACTTGTAATTTTTAATTTTCGACTTTATTGTTTTTTTTTTTTTTTTGTATTGTCACAATTAGTTAAAAACATTACGAATGAATTAACAACGTTTACCCATTGTATATCGTAGTAACGTATGTTGTTGATTTTGCTTTGCATAGGTTAAATAATTACTAGTCATAATATATTATATTTTTACATAATACATAAAAACTACACTATAAAAATTTTAAATATGTACTTATTTAATTTCAAACCAATATTTACATTCCTTTAAAATTAGACTTAACATACTGACTGTACTTGGTGCACGCGATACACCGCTATAGGTAAGTATATGTACCGTTGACAAACGGGAACGTAGACAAACGGGAATAAGCCGCTATTCGCGGCGTGCTCGTTGCGCGTCCGCGACGTATTCGTTGCACATGCGCGACGTGTTCGCTGCGCGTCTGCGACGTATTCGCTGCGGGCCCGCTCCGCTTTGAAGACGCTCGGAAACCGCTTGTGTGATAAGGCATTTAGATGTCATTCATTGAGCAGCAGCCGAAAGTGCATAAAGTGCGAACGCAAACGGTGGTGCGAGCGGGTGGCGTGATATAAATCTACCCGCCGCGGCGCAGGCGGCGCCCGAGCAGAATCATGTAAGGCTTATCGGTTGTAAAAGACTAATATCCCGATTTATTCACAGGTGCCGGAATGCTGTTACTATTTACCTATTTTACTATGAAATAGTATAAGCGCAGATTAGATAATAGTACTGACGGTACTAGTAATACTGTGTAAATCATTTGTGTGTAACAGAATAAGTACAATGAGAGTTCATTAGCATAAGAAACGTATAAGTTAGTATATCACAGACTAAGCTAAGTATCAGTATGTTGAGAGTAATGTGAATCGTATGATTGAGACAATGACGTATAACAGAGTATTTAGATTTAGACCGGTACCAAAGAAGCGAGGCTCGGGATGGCTATAAGGGGAGGTTGGAGGCCATTGGGGGAAACCCCACAAATTACGCTTTGGGTGTTTACCCATAAAGCCATAGAGATTGAGATCTGTACGTAGCGATAGTTAGGTGCGTGGGCACGTTGGTGCAAGAACATATCCACAGGTATTAATATTTTGTTTCCCAGCTAATTCGTCATTCATCACATTTACACCAGGCAGTGGTTTGACGACACCAATTGTGATGATGACATTGGCACATTTGGCACGCGGGTAGCCCGGGGGTTAAGTCCATTGAGCTATTATTACTAGGTATAGAGAAGACGCCACTCATCACAACTATGTCCCGTTCAATTGTGGCCATCCGGCCTCTTGTTGTTGTAGAACGATGAACGAAACGCGTAAGCGTCGTGAAAATCACGGTGTTTGCGAGAAAACTACTCCTAAAAGCGGGCTGATAGCGCTACGTGTTTCTATACTGTCTGCTTAGACCACTAATTATTGTTTCAGCGCTAAAGAGAACTTTAGTTGACTCTAAAAAAAATGGGACATAACCTTTTCTTATGACAGCTTCTCTATACGTAGTAATAATAGCTCCATGCAGCTAGTAATGTTACAAATATAATATATACCTTTCAACTTAGGTAACAGTAAATTGAACGTGTAATAAAAGTAAGGATACCAAAATAAATGTTTTTATTCTATTATAATATCATTATATTCATTATTCATTTCTATTACAATATTTTCCTTATGAGGAAAGTATCGGAAAATTTACCCGAGTTTTCCTTTATAAATCACTTGCACTCGAAATATAACAAAAGGGAACACATTTCTTTGAGAGTTTGGACGCTTTATTGCCTCTTACGCTCACTTGCGTCGAACTGGGTTATCTTAATTAACTCAAAGTTAGTTTCTAAACTAACTTAACATTATATGATATATTTAACCCCAGATAAACAAGTTACTTTGTGTTAGGTTGATGTAATGAATATGAATGAAATATTCTTTATTGTATAGACTAACATAGAACACATGATAATAGTAACAGAAATTTAGGAAGTTATACAATGCAGGCGGCCTTATCGCTAATCAAGTCATCAAGTCGTATAAATCCTTTTCTTACTTAAAAGGAAAACAAACAACTCTCAACTACCTAATAGATAAAGGAGATACGTACGCGACACGATACCGTTCACACTACGATTGTTTTGCTCTAAGTTTTAAATTCGAAAAATAAGGAAAAAAGTACAATAATCTTGCCAAAAGTTATATCACCAGTAAGAAGATACTCATAGGATCTTAGTGATGTAATTTAATTTGGGTGAAATAAAGAATTGTAGAAACCAGAAGCAAATAAATAGTGAAATTCGTTACATAAATTCAAATATCAGCTGATTTCGCCTGAGCCCCACCTCTTCGAGCGCAACTCAAACATCGTCAGGCTGCGTCCTGATTGGCAGAAACACCGGCCGTCAACATTGATAACTAGTACGTCATTCTTTTTTTCTACCGCTCACCCTAATAACTAAAACATGGATTGCTCAGCTTGTAACCAGCACATCCAATATACTGGAGAAATCCTAAAATGTACATGTTGTCCAGGAAAATACCACTATGCATGCCTAAATATGACCTCGGCTCACTATATGAATAATATATTCGAACTGAAAAAATCTTGGCGTTGTCCATCCTGTGAAAACGTTACTCGCCGCAATAGAAATGATAATACCCCGATTAGAAAACAAATCATATCATCTTTAAATGAAACAACAATGTCGATTGATGATCAACCACTGGAATACCAAAACAGTGTGAAAGACACGGAAAGCATAAGTCCTCAGCGACTGGATCAAGCTTACCCTCTAGAATCACCAGAAAACACACCTAATAAAGACTATATCTCTCTCGATAATTTTAGTAAATTACTAGATTCGAAATTGGAAAAAAATAAACAATCTATACTATCGGAACTAAGAAGCACGATTCAAATCGAAATAAAAAACTCAATTACACAGTTTAAAGAAGACATAATGAAATGTACGAATACACTATCTAGAGAACAAGACAAAATAAAAAGTAATATTAATATATTAAGCAACAAAATAAAAACGTTAGAAGAAGAGAACAAAAATATTCAACAAGAAATGCGAGACTTACAAAATAGCATCACAAAACCAGATAATACTCCTCCGAAATACTACTCCGAAAACTGTACGAAAAAGATTGTCCTATATGGTCTCACAGAATACGATCAAGAGACTGAGAACCACCTTTACTACCGAGTTACCGATGCATTCTATGATATATTGAATTTAAATATATCGGGACAAATTGACGACATAATACGTATAGGTAACAAAAGAAATAGCCGGAGACCTGTAGTTATCGAACTCTTAAGTAAATCAATTACTAAATATATCCTTGAAAATAGTCAATACTTTAGGAATACCGGTTTGTTTATAGCGGAGTACCTTACTGGGAATGCACTTCAAGAGAGAAAAGCCTTGCGAGAAAATCTATTTTTAGCAAGAGAAAAGGGCCAACACGCAATAATACGTAACAACAAACTTATAATAAATGGAAGGCTAAGCAATCAGCAAACAACAAATGAATTAGATAAAACGACCACCCATACACAAGACGTAACCATAAACGATATCGGATTAAACAGACGCGACTCACTACAAAAAACTAATCGCACTTTTCGAAACTCAAGATACAACTAAATTCACAACGTTATTCCAAAATATGCAAAGCCTTTACAATAAGTTACACACATTAGAAGCATTCCTTGATGATAAGCCCGATCAATACCAAGCAATATGTATTACTGAGACATGGTTAACACGAGAGAAATGTGAAATAATTAACTGCAGCGGCTATAACCTCGCAACATCATACTGTCGACGAAACTACATAGGAGGCGGCGTATGTATACTTTTGCAAGAACACTTAGAATTCATAGAACGTAAGGATATTATGGACATGTCTGTGGAATATGTTTTAGAAGTTTGTGCTGTAGAACTGACTAAATATAATATATTATTAATAACATTGTATTGGAATAGTAGAGAGCCAGATATTTTTTATTCACAATTACGATTAATTTTGGAAATCCTTTTAAAAAAATATAGTAAATTAAAAATTATATTAGGAGGTGACTTTAATGTTAATATCTTAGAAAAAAATAAACAATCAGATACACTTTTAAACTTCTTGTTGGAATATAATTTAATTCAATGTATACAAGAACCGACGCGGATAACTAAATCATCTTCAACTTGCTTAGATCTAGTTTTTGTAAATTTTGATAAAAGAATAATAAATACTCAAGCCCTTGATTTCGGATTTTCAGATCATAAAGGAATTATCGTAAACTGCAAGATAGAAATATTAAAAAAACATAAAATATGGCAAACAAGTAAAAGACGTTTTAACGATAAAAATATGGAAAACTTTAAAGAAGAACTACATAAAATTAACTGGAATTCTATTATTAAAACACATAATAATATTAACGAAAACTACGACTCATTCAACGAAGAATTACAAAAAACCTTAAACAACTGTATACCTATAAAACGAATAAAATTTAATCAAAATAAAAGAAAAAATTGGCTATCAAAAGGAATCAAAATATCATGTAAAAATAAACGATTATTAAAAACAATAGTTACGTATTCCGGAGATCCTATAATCAAAAAACACTACAAACAATACGAAAAAATACTTAAACAAACGGTTAATAAATCCAAAAGAATACAATACATTCGAGAAATAAAAAGTTCGGCTAACGTTGCTAGATCAATGTGGAAAATTATTAATGAACGAACAAATAAAAAAGTACAAAAGGCTAAACAAAATATAACATTAAAGATCCACGATAAGCTTACGTCCGACCCACAGCAGGTATGTGATTCATTCAATGAGTTTTTTGCATCGGTAGGCGAAACGAGCCGTGGTGGGGACACTGAGCCGCGTGGCCGGCCGGTGCTCCAGCCGACCGATAATACCATGTACCTACACCCAGTCCACCCGAAAGAAATTAATACGATTATTAAAAATCTAAAAAGTAAACATAGCCATGGACTCGATGAATTACCTTCTATACTGATAAAAAAATGCGCAGATGAGTTGACATTACCTTTCACACTGTTAATAAATCAATCGTTCGATGAGGGTTGCTTTCCAGACTCATTAAAAAAATCAATTATAAAACCGATTCATAAAAAAGACTCAAAGACAGACCGCAACAACTACCGACCCATTTCACTGCTACCTACATCGTCAAAAATCTTTGAAAAAGCAATGTGCAAACGTGTAAATTCATTCTGCGAAAAGTTTAATGTTTTTGATGAATGCCAAAATGGATTTCGGAAAAATCGGTCCACAGTCTTAGCGGCATACAATTTTACGCAAGAAGCGCTTAATATTATGAATTACAAAAAATATGCTATTGGAATCCTTCTAGATATGACTAAAGCTTATGATAAAGTGAAATATAACATACTATTAAATAAACTATATGGTGTAGGAGTAAGAGGATTAGCTCATAAATGGTTCACGTCTTACTTACAAAACAGGGAACAATTTGTGGAAATTGAAAACTTCAACCATGAAACCGGTCTTATTAGCTCGGTGAGATCGAAAGGGCATTTTATTAAAAACTCAATACCGCAAGGAAGCGTCCTCGGGTGTTTGCTATTTCTTATTTATATAAACGACCTCCCTAAAATAATTAACGAGACGTGCGTACTGTTCGCTGACGACATCTCCATTCTAACACCATGTACAACAAGTCAAAACCTAAACGCGACATTGAATCATATTCTAGATAACATTACAAATTGGATGAATGATCATAATTTAGAAATAAACTTCAAGAAGACAAAGATTATGCAATTTAGACCGTATCAGAGGCGTCCTTTAGATATTAATTTTACATACCGCGATATACTTTTGGAAAGTGTTAAAACGTTCACTTTACTAGGGCTGGATTTGGATACTCACTTTAGTTGGAAAGCACACATACAAAAGATAAAAACAAAACTAGCAAAATTTATATATGCCTTACGTGAAATAAAAAAAACAACAAATTTTAAAACCGCGTTAGCTATATACTATGCATACGCATATGCATGGTTCACGTATGGTATAATACTCTGGGGCAATAGTACTGATAGTAAAGATCTTTTTATTATACAGAAAAAATGTGTGAGAATTATTGCAAATATAAGTGACATGGAAAGTTGTAAGCCTCATTTTATAAAACACGAAATTCTCACCCTAACATCAATGTACATTTTAGAAATTTGTAAGTTTGTAAGAAAATATCCAAAATTTTATACAAATCAATCAGATATGCCACGCAAACACGCTTCACGTTTTAAAAACAAATTGATATTACCAACGTCAAAATTAGAATTACACAGTACAAGTCCTAAAGTAATGTCAATTAAAATATATAATAAAATACCGGACGATATAAAAAACGAGGAACGGGAAAATATTTTTAATAAACGCCTAAAGACACTACTAATAAATAAATGCTATTATACACTAAATGATTTTCTGAATGAATAATGATATGCAATTTAATAACAGATAGGTATGATAATAAATGAATTAACGATTATACTCTTCTAAATTGTTCAATGAGATATTTAATTTCAATTATTTATTTTAATTTTGTTTTTATTGACGATATATATTAATCTTTATCAAATGTGACATGACTGAGAGTTAGGTATTTTTATTAATTTATTGTATTGTTTTTATTGTATAACTTTTAAAACTAAATGTGTATGTATTCTAGGCTAGTTATTAACTCTTAAATTTATATTATCATTACTGAATAATTGCTGTGCCCTACAGGGTCCATGTGAACTTTCACATATTGTTTAACATCTTACTACACACATGTGATGCAATGAATAAATAAATAAATAAATAAATAAATAAATAATAAATTGACAAAACTTTGACGTAACAATACGAGCTCCCGTTAAAGGAGTGTCTGTCCTCTTTTCAAATCCTATCCTAGACAACCTTTGGGTACAGTAAAAGCTTCAAAAGGCGGCAGGTTGATCATCTACTTACAAATAATACAATATATATGAAATAAACTAACACTATTTATACACAGATACTATAATACTTTGAGATATACTATAAAGTAATATACTAATACTTATATACAAACAATAAATAAAGATAAGTAGGTAAATGAACTAAATACTAATATTAAATAATATTGAGGTAACTAAAGGAATATAAAAGGAATTAAAGAGAATTATAGTAGGAGAATATTTGAGATTTAAAGGATTCAATAGTCTGAGCTTGTCTGATAGTAAGGGGTAAGGCGTTCCAAAGACGAACAGCTTGAACAGTGAAAGATTGAGAAAAAGAGTGAGAAGTGTGTAAAGGGATTTTGAGGCGAAGTTCAAGAGAGGTACGAAGGGAGCGATGCTGCGAGCTATAGTATTCGAAGTGCAACTTAAGATAAGTATAAAGAAGTGAAAGTATCTGAGTATTCCGGCGAAGGCGAATAGGAAGCCAGAATATTAATATTTCTACTTAATGTCAATGTCTCAATACATTTGTAATATAAATAAATATCACAGTCATATTCTTGGGATATTCTTCTACACGGTCATCTGATCCCACAGAGAAAAGAGTGTATTCTTTCTTCAGTGTCTGATCCCAAAGTAAAATTATTATAATGAAATGATTTTATCGTTCAGTAATCATCTGTTGTGGCTCCGAAACCTAATTATTATCCATTATCTTTTATGACGTCGATTACAACAAATACATATCTATAAACATTTCAGCTTTAAATTGCTTTATATTGAGCCTTCTACATTCTCTCTGCAAAATTTACTTTACACGCCCCATTAAGTTACCATCCATACCAATTCAATCTTCAATCATAATCCTTGGTTTCAACGTTGAAATTCGCATGACACTTTTCAAAAGGATAATAGAATGAAACGAAATTTCACAACGGAAATGGTTGAGGGAAATGCAATTTTGTTGCTGAAGTGTACGTTTGATTTTAGAATAGTCGTATACAATTTAAAGGCAACTACACTATGTTGCGGTTAGCGAGCTAGTGAGCTAGTCAGCTAATGGCGTTTCACATCCCTGTGATATTGGAGGAGTGAGGTAGTTCCTCCATAGAAAAGCAACGGTAGATGTTTGAAACTCGTACGTGTGACCATAGAATAAGTAATTGTGTTATCATACAGAAGGCTTACTCTCTAACAAAAACTGTTTTAAGTACAGTAGTACCCAACTCGATCGCACAGAAAATAAATTATGGCCCCGAAGATGAACGAAAGAATGCTTAAAACTTACAATCAACCTTAGATCACTACTATAAGGTTCATAATACACTGCAGCTGTTAGTTCCGTCTCACTCGCAAGTCACGCCCCTCCGCACGGCGCGCGCTAACATGGCGGCAGCTGCAGACTAATAGCGTTTCCCTCGCTTTGAAAATGTAACTTCTGCGCAGGTACATCGGTAAGCCATATCAGTTGGGTACTAATGTACTTTTTTTACTATTGTACTCTCAAAGACTTGGTTTCAGATCTAGAAATGGTGCATTAAATTCTATAAAACAGGAGATAATATAATCGTGCACCAATCTCTGGTTTATCAAGTGAATAAGAGGTCGGGATCACTGACAGAGCACGTATCTGCACACTAGTATATGCTATGATAAATGATGACCACATCGAGCCATCGTGCTAGCTATATCAAGTAAAACACGATCCTGCGTCCTGCTCTAACACCCATTCCAACTTTCTTCAGACAGTTCGCTAATTAAAGTCACGTCATACACAGAAAGGGAAATTCCTAATTGTTCATATCCATCGGAGTTAAACGCTTAAGGCAAGGCTGTTTCCACCATGCAATGCTTGTATTTTCTATAATCAATTGAAAAAAGTTTGTGTATGATTTCAATAGGTGTGCCCCGAGATTTATATAACCTACAATCTTTCTTAAAAAAATTGAATTGGGGATATTTAATGCAGTCATAGTTTTTTATATCGGATTGATAGTTGCTGAGACAACCGTACCTACAATGACCTACATACATAATCATTGAAGAAATTATGATTTTGCCACGTCATTCAATGTCATACACTCTTTTCAGTTATTCATAAACGTCAAAAGATATGTTGCACTGTAGATACATTGAGACATTTCAGCAATTTAACAATCAATCCATAAAAAAACTATCTTCATTTCAATGTCCCCCACTCAATACGCCAAATACTCTCATAGCCATTACAGATTTTAAAATTGGAACGGAAACCAAAACGGCAGTTGGCAGCTATCAAGATGGCGGAAACAGTGCTGCCAGCTCCCAGACGGACTTTAATGAGCCTCATTGTGATGCGATTGTCATTTCATTGCCAAGAACTCTTTTGTTATTCCGCCATTATGTCACGGATACTATGTGTAAGCGGTTTGTTCAAAATGAAATAGGCACTTAAAGCACTCAAGATAAGTATGAAAATACGCTTTTAAGTTTATTAACTCGCAGTTAATGGGGAGAATAAACATCCAATTGTCCGATTAAATACCCACAACGGGTGGTGGGTTCTAACTTACATTCATTTGTTCTGTGAATGAGGCTACACTAATATTCTAATATCTCCTGAACTCGTGATAGAACTACTGACCCAAATCTAATAAAAAGCGACACTATCTCCAAATAGAACACACTTGCAACATTAGGTGTATACTCGTGTTTTATGAACCTTACAAAGGACTTTTTGGCGGGACCTTGCAGAGTGACGTTGCGTTTTCGTTTTTATTTTCATAAATCAGTGTACCTATTTTGAGTTTTATATCGGTGGTATTTTATCCAATAAAGATCAATCCATGTGCGCCAATGAAGTGAAATGAAATGAATTACATGTATCGTGACTTTTCAAGTCGTCTCAAAAAGTCCGTGAGGAGTTTTAGTACAATGACCACCATGTAACGCATGTCTTTTATGGACGGTGACTGACTGAGGACTATATGTTTAAGTGATTTATTGTGACTGGAAATTATAATATAACTTGACATTGGCAGAAATAAGTCCTAATTTGGATTTGAGGGCCTACCACAAGCTCTAAAACAAGGTTAAAATAACCTTATTTGACTTTTGTCTTGTTTTGACGCCAGATGTCAAAGAGGGACAAATAAGGTTTTAAGAGCTTGTGGTAGGCCCCCTGGTTACCAAACTTAAAACTAAGAAGTAGAAGAACCTTGCAAAAATCTGTCTCCTCAACTGTTTTGCAGTCCGTCGGCAAGCACACTCGTGTTTGTTAATGAATTCTTAGTGTACTTAAACTTAGTTTAAACCTAACCGTAGTGGTGTAAACCACCGAAGTCTTAGCCTCGGTCACAAGTTAAATTGCACTAGTTGTGATCACGTACATGTTTATGACTGAATAACATTAGTAACATGACTTACTTTCGTACCACGATCGGGTTCACTATTGACCGGGGAATTGTGTATTGGTAGTTTGAATTACCCAATATGTCTGTAGGACAACTGTAGGAGTACTCTCGGAGATCAAATGACATTTGAGATTATTTTATGAAAACTATAAGTTTTGTAGCTTCACATTTAGATAAAAATAAATATACTACAGACATACAATTTGGCACGTAACTTGGAAAGGTTTTGGCTTTCAATTTTCAGTTTTTTGCTATATGTTCTTTTTACTCTAATTACTTGTCATTATGCTATAGTTATTGCCATAATTTATTTTTAAACATGTCTGTTTTGAGAGAGGTAGAGAGAGCAGCTCGACTGGGGAAGTACCTCCACCTTACAGAATACCGCAGCCAAATAACTGTGTTGTAAAGTTGTGTTCCTGCGCGTGAGTAAGGTCGCCAGAGCTCATTGGGCAGGGGGAAAGGTCGGTAACTCGTGAGCGTTACTTCCTGTGTTGCAAGCGTCCATATGGCTACGGTGACCGCTTACCATCAGGCGGGCCGTATGCTTGTTTATCGACTAAGTAGTACAAAAAAAACGAATTGACGAAAAATTATCTAATGAGTCTGGCCAAGTTACGTATCGGGGACATTATGAGGCACAATACGGAAATACGGCACTGGGCATATATTTGGTCAAAAAAATGGTTTATTTTTAAATTTCCAGTTTTGCCATTCAACACAATTTAGTTCAAAGCTCCAAAAACGTACATTTAAGTACAAATATAGCAATATAAAAGGTAATAAGTATATAGCACGTAAAATAGCAATGTTTGCTTATTTATATCGCAAGAAATTGCTTTTTTCCAAGAAATACTTTTGATATACCTAATCCCACAGCATAAAAGGCCACTCAAGACCTTTACATATTAAATGAGTTGCTTTCAGTTACGGAATTCCATATTTTTTTAGAAGGACCATTTCGAAATATGAGTGAGTTTGCCGAGGCCTCTGTAATGAGGTTTTTTACGATATTTACCAACAAAATGAAACCAACGTGGTGATTTTGGCACCATCAGATATTCAAGCAAAACACAGCCTTGTGTTCATAACACCTTCAGCCAGCTATTACTTTATTCCATGGATAATAAGCAGTTAAACGCTTCAATTACATCACACAGGGAAACTAATGGGATATTAAGCGAATCCAAAACATTTATAAAAAAAACGACGAACTGAGAACCTTCTCCTTTTTTTAAGTCTGTTAAAAAGGAGACGCTGGCCGAAAGCTCAAGCTCATTGTAGGATTCGAACCCAGAACCTTCGTCACGGCATCCAACGTCGCTACCATTAGCTATTATGTTACAAAAAAAACAATACTTAATACAGAAACATAAATTACTTTTCAACACACTCGCTCGTAAATTGACATTTATTGCACCGTTTTTAGTATCTTAATGCAGCTTATTACGCACTAGTGCTTTTTACTTTACATTACCGCACAGTTTTATGATAGGTATAATCCCGATTATGATAAGTTTGTACCTCACTGCAATTGATATGTGTAGACCAAGCATTATTAATTTAAACGGGTAAAATAGTTTGACGCTGTAAAAAAAAAAATACAACGCGCCATATTTGTAAACTTTTTCATTGTGTGGTTGATTATCATCAGCCTATAATGTCCCACTGCTGAGCACAGGCCTCCTTTCACAAATGAAGGTGAAAGGTAATGGGCAATACTCCACCACGCGTGCCCACTGGGGATCGGTGGAGGTAGGCTAGTGGTCAACCTACTGTTGGAATTTTTCAAGCAGCCTAGGAGGCATCCAATTAGCTTAACGACTATCACAATTAAGTGATAACCGGGACCAACGGCTTTACGTGCCTTCCGAAGCACGGAAACGCTCGATTTGAAATACCACCAGGCGGTCACCCATCCAGGTACCGACCACGACAGGCATAGCTTAACTTTGCCGATCGATTAAGAACGACTAATCATGCTACGCCACGAGCGGTTGATTATTATTATCAAAAAATCTACTTAAAAAAATACAAGTGTGTTTTTTTTCCTCGCAAGTGTGTTAAAAAACGTCGTATGACACGCGTGTGCATTGATTATTACACAACTTTGCACACATGTATCATAATGTACTATTATGACTGAAAGATAAGTCAAATAAAGCCACACTCGTTAATAAAGCCGTGTTTACACAGCATACATTTACCATAAACAAGTCATAACAAACTAGCATTTGATTCGTGAGCAGCCATGCGGTGTGCACTCAGAGTTAGCTCGTTTGTCAACTTCTAAAAGCGCAGCTTGTTCACTTCACATGCTGTTTATTTTCAAGTATGACGTGACTTGAAGAGGTATTGCTGTTCAAACATTTAGTTCTTTTATTCTTTTCATTACCTTGGTTACAGACTGAGTCAAACTTATTGGCGGCTGTGATATTAGGCACGGAACTCGAAGTATTAGCGAAAACGAAGGTATGCGGTACATTCGAGACTGTACTTGTGCAAAGCCGGCTCGTTTGGTTCGGATTCTACTCATAAGTCATAATGCTATGAGCATTATGACTTATGAGTAGAATCCGCTACTCGTAATTTGTGTGGTACAATGGCACAGTCGAGTGCGAGCCGAACGCTCATTCGATGCTCGCAAGTCCGTGCTCGGCTCGTTCTCCATTCGCACAGCGTGGACGCACCATTATAAATGTGAATGAGAATTGTTTTAAGCATTCTTTCGTTAATCTTCGGAGCCATACTTTCTTTTCTCTGTGAACGAAGATTCACGACGCGCCTTATCAGTTGGGTACTACTGTAATAGGGAATAGAAACCTGTTAGCAACCACTGGCGGAACTCTAAAAAGCCAAGCCTTCAAAGTCATTATAATTCCTTTTCAATTTATGAAATTGAAATGCAATAAATAAATTGGTTCACGATGAAATCCTTGTAAGTTTTTAGGTAGCTCTCGATTTCGATTAAATTTGGGTTTTGGGGACAAAAAAATCTATCGATCTAGTTATCTCTAGGGAAACGCGTTTTTCCGAGTTATTGAGCAAAGCTGGCCAGGTTCTTAACATTTATGTGATGAAATAATGGAATTAAAATTTCCAGAAATCTGAAGTTCACTAATTGTCATTGACACCATTAAAAAGTACCAAAATAAAATATTTTAAAGTTAAAACAATGCCAAGTTCAATTAATTGCTTAACTACATTGTTTGATTACAATATAATCAAAATAGTTTAAAAGTTACGAGTGTCAATGCGAGCGAGTTTTCATAGGCGACTATCAAGCGGTTGGATAATAAATGTATTTTATTAACCAACGGGTTAATAAAATACTTTTTTTTTATTTCTTTCGTTTTTTGATAGTATCGAAAAATCTTTAGGTTTATGAAAGAATAATATTCTCCATAAATTTACTGTTCTGCTTAGCTGTCCCTCGCGGTTTTACCCGCATTCCCTGGATAAATTTCCTTATTTCCTATTCCCGAATAGGAATATATAACAAACTTCATCAAATTATGATCAGCCGTTAGCGATACCGACAATACGTCAAACATTAGCTTAGCATTCAACCATCCATATATTATTTCTGACCATTCAACACGATACTTATGTAAATGTTTGCGTGTTTGTATTATAGAGATTAATATTACGTTAGAATATTGAATTACGTACAAATTTGACACAAAAACGACAGCCGGTTGGCTCGCGGTTAATAATATAACAATGAAATCAATTGTTATAATAGCACGCGCGTCTCTCGCGAGAACCAACGGGTTAAAATAAATATTATTGCGTAACTTTCTGTCTACACCAGAAAAAAACAATATGGAGTAGCTTTTCTTACACGTTGTATTTTTTCTATTGTCGTGTTTTTTTTTTATTATTATTTACCTATAACTTTATCTTTGACACTCATAACCCTCTTACAGTGAGACCCAACCTCACGCAATTGAATTGCGATTACGCTAACCGTTCCCAAGTATGAATACCCGATAACTATTAAAAGACGGGATTTTTTTATAAATTAATCATTATTTTTGGAACATACAATGCAGTATACCTATTCGTAACTAAAAACTAAGGATTAAAAAAAACAAAATGGAAAGGATACACACTAAGGAGGACTCCTTTTGGGATTTCAAAGGACAGGGTAAGTTTTTTGTCTTGCCTTATTTTTACTAAAAAAAAATTGTGGTTTTCAATAAATTCACTTATCGCCATCCACTTATCAGACATAGTTTCAGTGATTAGCGTGTACATTTACAAAAATAATTGAGAAAGTTAAAATATTTTTTCAGGCAACTGATAATTTCACATCTCCTATTACCGCTTACTTACTGGGGGCCCAAGTCTGCTATTACAATTGTGTTCCAATGAACTATCAGTGGTGTCAAAATTTACACATTTTACAATTTTGGTAGTCTACTAACACAATAGCGTCATAATAGCTTTCCGATGATTTTCCACTGAAACTACAATCGTGCCACAATGATCCTTTAGTTGTCAGTTTTGACAGTTTTTGTACTAAAATTATTTTCGTTCATTATGAGACCATTATGAATTAGTAGACTGCGCACATCGGCTCAATGATAATGGAATTGCAATAGTATCGTGTCAGTAATGACATTTTAGCAGACTTGGCCCCCTGTTAGGTACTTTATAAAATTCATAAAATGTTTTGTTTTAATGCGGCTGTATATCCAAAACCAGAAATAATGATAATATCCACTTTGAAATGAGTTTAAATGATGATCATCAACTGAAAGTACTTCGATGGAGTTTTTAATGTGATGCTAACTACGGATCCCAAAGCGATGGTGATTCACCAAGGGCTCTCTACCTTTTCATCAAAAATACACAGTGTGTGTACGAGTTAAGACTGAATTTAGATTGCTAGGATAACTTCCTGTTGATATTAAAAAATAAATTATCAATATTCATGTATTCATTTTAGGGAAACTTTTAGAACCCGAAAGTCCTTCACGCGTTAATAAAACTTAAACATGTTAAACAAAAACCAGTATTGCATTATTAACTATAAAAAAATACTATATGCATTTTACTTTTATACAGAGGGCCAACCACACAATCTTAAAACAATAGTATTGTCTTTGTCCTGTTTTGACGTCGGATGTCAAAAGACAAGTCAGGTTATAATAATATTGTTTTAGAAACTTGTGGTTGGCCCCCAAGTAGTCATATAATATAGGTACATCTTAGGCCAATATTTATCCCTAGAATACCATCGCATATCGTAATATACCTGATTGATTAATACTTTTTTCAGAGGAATACATCGATAATAAATATTTAATGGCAACTCCCGTCCATATTGTCCTCATTCTGATGCTATATTTATGGTTCGTCCTCAAATTTGGACCAAGCTACATGAAGAAAAGGCCACCGTTGAATTTGGACAAGATGTTGATAGTTTACAACGCCGTGCAAGTGGCCATCTCCTGCTATCTAGCCAATGCTGTAAGTAATATACAAGAATAAACTTTTTTAACAAACTTTTTATTTTTAGTCGACCAACTTAATCATCAGACCCTAGAACCAGAGTCCTTGTCAAGACGAATCAAACGAGACCAAACTCGATGGGGTTGCGTCGTTTTACAGAGTTTCCATGGCCACCTTCAGACTCGATCACCAGATCAGCCCCATGTCATGATAATATTGCATTGTTATCCGATTTACATATTATGCAAAATTTTTGCGTCAAATTTAATTTACAAGATTTGGTAAAGGTAAACCGCTTACCATAAGATGGGCCATATGCTTTTTGTCCACCTTAATTATTTTTTCCCCTAGTTCGTTTATCACCAAATATTCTTCTTCTTACTGCGGACCATTAGGATGTGGAATGAACTCCCCGTTACGGTTTTCCCTCAGCGCTACGATATGGGGTTCTTCAAAAAAGGCGTAAATAGAGCTCTACAAGGTCGGCAACACATCGGCAATCCCCCTGGTATTGCAAATGTTCATAGGCGGCGATGACCACTTACCATCAGGAGGCCCGTCTGCCTGTTTATCAACCTATTGACATAAAAAATAAATAAAAAAAAAACACCAAATATTAATGACGTAATTTCAATATCCCTAAAATCCTGGGTTGATTCTATAATTATAGACCTTGTGTTGTGACCCCGCTCTGCACTAAAGTTCAATGTCAAACTGTACAATTAGACCAAGTGTAAGGTCATTTGTCTATTGTTTATTAGCATTTACATATCGATAATTGGTTTTCGTAACAAGACATTGTCTATGAAGCGATCTTTAATTAATTAAAATAAGATTCAAAATTTAACGATTATTTACACCGAATTCATTTTTTTATAAATAAAATACAATCTATACATATATAGAAAATTTTCTGCTACCGATTAACGGCAATTCAAATTCAAAATAATTTATTCAAATAGACCTTCACAGGCACTTATAAAAAGTCTGACTCTAATTCCGGTTCGGAAGGTTGCATTTGCTGAGAAGAACCGGCAATAAACTCAGCAATTACTCTTTTCAAAACAAACTTGGATTCATTACATAATATTTACATTCTAATCGCACTGACAACAATTGCGTGCCCTGGCGCGGCGGCAAAACTACAAACTAGACTGAATCTATATTTAATAAGTAAATAAATGGCAAACTTAAGCAGACCAGCCCCCACAAGCAGCACCTGTTCACAAGTATGACGCGTGTGGCAGCCATCGCCCTCCTCGCCATATTGGAGGGAAGTGAGCGACCCGTCACACGACGCCGCCGTAAGCAAAGGCCTTAAAGTGCGCATGACTTACTTAAGTCTGCCATAGAAATAAAAAAAATTACTAAAGGGAATATTCCCAGCAGGCTGGCAGCGTTTCGTCTTTGGATAGCCAAGCTGATGGGGTGGCGGAAAAAGTTCCCCGTCGCTGATCTCCGGAGGCCTTGATCAATTTTCACGATAAAGTGCGAGCGTTGGACCCCCGTGGCCCCATGGTCTCGACTGCAAAAGGCATATAAAAATAATTTGGTCCATACGACGCTTATTTTTTGAACTTTAATGTACGTTTATTTAAATATTCAAAAGTATTTTGGAAGCTATTATCTTACAAGCTTCCGCACATCATGTACTCAGGCTCAAAGCCAAAAAGACTAGATGAAGGAAAGAGAGACGTCTCCAGACCAACCAGGGAGCCAATTCTCAGCCAATCGAAATTGATCGCTCGATCGAAAAAAGTACGAATTCAAACTTTTATCGTGTGTTAATCACGTTACGTTATTCCGGCAATTTCGAGGCCGGCATTTTTAGAATGAAAACCACTCAACTAGTCCTTTGATTGGTCGGGATCGTTCGAATTGACTCCGCCCCTCGAAATTTTGCAGTCGAATAGGACTCGAACCGTAAGTTCGATTCGAAGGCTAGTTCGAGGGAAGTGAGAATTGGGTCCCTGAGCACGGATATGAAGAAGATACACAGCACTGATCCCAAACCTTCAATATGCTTTCAGGGTACGCGGATTTTATGGCAGTACGGGTTGTTCCATAAAACTTGTCTCAGCTACAGACACGATGTCAGAAGCGAGGTAAGATTTTAGTTATTAAAATACCACTGCATTATTAATTTAATTGTAATACTAGTTTTATTGTAATAAGATACAAATAGATATGAAGAAGAGCACAAAAAGTCATAAAATAATTCAGGCGGCCTTATCGCTGAAGTGTAATGGATTCTAACGAAGGCTCTGGAGTATAAGGACATTTCTGACGGTGGTTGTAGTACTGATATCCTTGCTACCACATCGTGTTTTCATTGGATTACATCCATCTCCATTGAGCTATTATTACTACGTATAGAGAAGCTATCATAAGCAAAGGTTATGGCCCATTTTTTAACCGACGAAAAAACGGACGAGGTTTATTAACCGACGAAAAAACGGAGGAGGTCTACAAGTCGACGCGTATTTTTTTTTATTCGACTAAAAAACTGATGAGGTTTAAAACTAGTGTTGCCAGGTGTCCCGATTTGCGCGGGACGTCCCGATTTTCAGGGGTCTGGTGATACGTCCCGATTTTTCACTAACCTCATGAGTCTTTACTATATTTGATAATTTTGACAGGAAAAGTGAATATAACTATGCTGCTACTACATAAAATTATTTTTGCTTTCATATTTTCTCACCAAATTCAGACTTTCACTACTGTCCCGATTTGAAACCCAAAATCCCGATTATTTTATCCTTACGTTCCGAAATTTGACACACGGGAACTGGCAACACTATTTAAAACGGAGGAGGTTTACAACTTTTACAAGTCGACGCGTATATTTTTTAACCGACGAAAAAACGGAAGAGGTTTACAAGTCGACGCGTATATTTTTTTTTTTTGTATGATCACGCATAACTTTTTACAGAGTAGTCCGATTTTGATAATTCTTTTTTTATTGGATAGGGTATACCTCGAAGTTGGTCCCATATACCATAACCTACCCTCTCCCGACTGCAAAACCTTATAAAATTCAAGTTATATTCAAAATTATTTTTTGCCTTTCAGTTTTTTCGGTGGTTTAATTTTTTGTTAAAAAGTTTTTATTATAATATTACTTCCAGATTACAGATGCCGGCTACTTCTACTTCTTATCAAAAGTCGTGGAGCTCCTGGACACAGTATTCTTCGTGCTAAGAAAGAAGCAGCGTCAGGTCACGTTTCTCCATGTGTACCACCACACAATCATGGCGTTCGCCACATGGGCAGTAGTGAAGTACAGCAGAACCGATTGTACGGTATTCATCGGTACTATAAACGCATCGGTACATATAGTCATGTACGCGTATTACGGATTATCTGTATTTCCATCGCTTACCAAGTATCTGTGGTGGAAGAAGTACATTACTATGATGCAGTTGGTAAGTATTTTTTGAACGTGTTGGTAGAACTGATGGTTATTTATTAGAGTTTCTGAATGATTTCTCGGCATAAAAATTATGCAAGGTATGGTCTGTTTATGTTCTTAAATTTTATCCAAATCCGTTAAAATCTACTTATAACTCTACACGCCATAACTCTACAAGCCCTTCACAAACTACACACCGTAGTCAAAATATGTGGCTTGGCCGTCTCGCTACTACAAGAACTATTGTACTACAGAAAAGTAATGAACGCGCGGTGAATACATTTTTCACTTTACGCCCATGTGGTAGCGAAACGGCCAAGCCACATATTTTGACTAAGGTGTAGAGTTTGTGAAGTTAGGGCGTGTAGAGTTATAAGCTTGGCTCTACATGAGATCTGATAACTTTTTGACAATGCGAACCATATGGTCTCGTCTTGGCAACATTTTATATGAAAATTTTATTAATTTTCAAGCATGATCAGTTTTGGAACCTTATCGGTTGCAAGCAGTGATCATAGCCCGCCCTTTCTATTGTTGAGAACAAAACCCCTACCTTGTAAAACGATTTGTTAGTTGGTCTACTTTTATGACAAATCAATGTCTACCTCAAAGATTTTCATAGGGCATCGTGCCTCTACCCAGATGGATAGTCGGCCTTACTAAAGCATGACATTTAATATCACTCCGCTTGAGGGGCTCCTGAGCAAATCGCTCTCAGTTCGTACTGCGCACGGCTGTCACCGCGACATACTCGCTGTTCTGATTAAATAAAAAATGCCAATAAGCATATTGAAATACTGTCACAACACTTATAAAAACCAAGGAAAAACTAAAAAACTAACCTTCCATGTGTAAGTATTGCGATTTAGTCACTTTTAATTACCTAAACTTATTACTTTTAAATACTGTCAATTATGGCTTGTTAATTTCGTGTTCCCATAGAGGCGACTATCCTTCTGGACGTTTTAATTTCTTTGGTCTACCTATATTGTGTCAGCCACAGTTAGCCGCTAGTCACTGCACACAAAATGTAGCCTTTTAGGCGCCGATCCCAAAGAGAGACTTCTAGAGTTCTGCGTTCAGAGTTCTGCATTCCGTGTTGACTGTTGTGCACACAGCAAGCAGTCTAGAGTTCTAAAGTTCTGCATCGCTACTGATCACACATCATACACTTTTTTACTTTCAAAGGCGCCACATATCTTACAGTCAACGCGGAATGCAGAACTCTGAACGCAGAACTCTACAACTCTTCTCTGTGGAATCGGCGCCTTAGTGATCATGCTGGAAGATTTCCATTGCACTACAACGAGGAAATCATCGTGAGGCAACCATAGCACGGTGTTAGAGTATTCTGTAGTACCCTGGCTAGCTACCACCCTCAAGTTGAAAATCTGTTGCCAAGCTCCCACCGATGTGTTCCAGCAGTAACACTTTCTACCCAGTTGTCTTCTAGACTTTATAAAGGTCCCCTGGAAGTACCCTGGTATTCCCCTGTCCATAGACGACGGTGACAAATTACCATCAGAAGGGTCATCTGCCTGCTCGTTTTATTCATACTTAATTTATTTCTTTGTTTCAGATACAATTCACCCTAATGTTCTCGCACATAGTATTAAGCCACATTTACTCGGAATGTCCGCCATCTTACGTATTACTTTCCGCCGTGTGTACCAATACTGTATTATTTATGTATTTATTCGGCGATTTTTATGTTAAAGCCTATAAGAAAAGTTGCGAAATTAGGGACAGTTTAAATGTATCGAATATTAGTTCAAAGAATGGTATGAATTATATAATAGAACACCATAAGTTTTATGGGAAAATAAATTAAGGATGTAAGGCAAACACCTGATACTTCATACAAGCGAACCAATAGGTCGGTAAACTAAAACTGGTACGGTCACAGTACTCACACATATGCAATTTCACGATACAGTATGTTTTATTACATTGTTGCTTCTAATCAGTCAGTCAATTTTAATGGACAAATGCAAAAAAATACCACTCTATATTTATGAGTAGTAGCAAAACAATAACTGTCTCCTTCATACTCATAAGCTTGACCGCGCGCGAGAGAGACGGACAGACTTTTCATGATGCGCATGCTGGGCAACGTCACGCCCGCGCGCTTATTCACAGACACAACACAAGCGCAACGTGTAAATGAACGTGCCAGATTTAGTTAACCGACCTGAGGGCGAACCACAAGCTCTTAAAACAATATTATTATAACCTTATTTGACTTTTGTCTTTCTTTGACATCCGGCGTCAAAACGGGACAAAAGACAAATAAGGTTATTTTAACCTTGTTTTAAGAGCTTGTGGTAGGCCCTCTGTACCAATACTATCGGTGCACCGGCTGTGGTATAACTTCGTACCATAGACTTCTATATATAGACGACTAGAATGTAAATATTATGTAATGAATTTAAGCTTGTTTTGAAAAGAGTAATTGCTGAGTTTATTGCCGGCTCTTCTCAGCAAATGCAACCTTCCGAACCGGTATTAGAGTCAAGGTCTATTTGAATAAATGATTTTGAATTTGGATTTGAATTTCTAACGGCCAAAATATTTGTCCCGGTTTTAAGTAAGGAATAAGTTAAGTAGGTATAGAAAAACTTTGTGATAAACTAGATTGTATACATACAACAATTAATAATAAGTTTTAAGTTGTTGAAGTACTTAAGTTACTTTATGTTTAATTAAATTGTAATTAAGATTTACGACGCCTTAATAAATTTAATAATGAAAAGATTTCTTATTTTAATATAAAGTCAACAGATATTACCCATCTTGAAACTTCTCCTTATTCCAATAACTTTCCTTTATTATCTTTGTCTTTCTAAATTAGTTTATAAGGCTAAGGACGATGACCCTGTTACAGTGAAGAAAGACCGGTGAACACAGACATTGTAAGGAAACTATAGCAGTTGCTGAATTGTACCTAACAACTACTTGATTGAAAGCTTCCATCTTGGTTTTCACTATCTTCACCAAAATTTATCATTTACCATGATCAAACTGGGGTCAAACATGTATATTCAACAATTAAAATCATTTTTTTATGTAAAAATTAAAAATAACATATATTTTCAACACACTTGCTCGTAACGTGACATTTATTGCACCGTTTTTAGTATCTTAATGTAGCTTATTACGCACTTGTGCGTTTTACTTTATAATACCGCACAGTTTTATGATAAGTATAATCCCGATTATGTTAAGTTTGTACCTCAATGCAACTGATATGTGTGTAGACGAAGCATTCTTAATTTAAACGGGTTAAAAAGTTCGACAGCGCATCGCTGTCAAAAAAAACTTGCGCGCCATATTTGTTGACGTTCTCATTGCTTATTATCAAATAATCTTAAAATACAAGTTTTTTTTTTCCTCGCAAGTGTGTTGAAAAACTTCGCATGACACGCGTGTGCATTGATCATTACACTCTCAGCTCCTTTATCGCGTTCGCCTGCCGCCTCGCGTGTAATTACCAACTTTGCACGCATGTATCATAATGTACTAATATAATATAGCCTGTAACTAATAAAATATATTTAGGTATATATCATTAAAGATTAATACATAAGTATTTAATCAAATTGAACAAATTTTTACATTATAAAACGATCAGCAAACAGAAATCTCTGGCACGAAACCCACAATTAAATATCGTTCCATTCATTCATTTCGAATTATTGATGTCATACACTCGCCGACGTTGATTGGATTGTATCGGGGAAGCTTTTAATTATTTCGAATTTAAATTTGGAATACATTCGTAATTTGAATTTCAAATGATTCCAAAAATTCAGACATGAATATCGCTTTACGTGACTTTCATTCGTTATTTTTATTTATTACTAGCTGCCAGGCACGACTTCGTTCGCGTCAAATCTACACTCGAATTTGGCGCTCGAACGAAGTGAAAGCTTTAATATTTTGTTTAACAATCTACTATAGAAGATTATTGATAATTTGTCTAAATAGTCAAAAACTTTTTCTTACATCTGGTAAATTCTCGCTAGTGTGGTGAAACATTGCGTACTCATACGAGAGGAAATTGATATTTTTCTTGGGCCCTTAGTTTTTTTTGTTAATTTGTTGAGGACCATGGATACTGAGTCATTCAGTCGCATACATTTTATTTATAATATTACTTTAATATAGTCCGGACTTTTTGAGATAACTTGTAAAGTCACGATACACATAATTCATTTCATTTCACTTCACTGGTGCACATGGATTGACCTTTAATGGATAAAATACCACCGATCATATGCAATAAAATTCAAAATACACTACAATAAAAATGAAAATGCAACGTCACTCTGCAAGTTCCCGCCAAAAAGTCCTTGGGCCCTTAAATCCCTTAGTATGCTCAGTTTTTTTTCTTATTTTGTCATTTTACTATATAATAATTTAAAGGTAAGGTAGTTAGGTATATAGTAGGTATCCTTCGCTTTCTCGATGTCCTAAATTAATTTGACAATAAATTCGATTCCGTCGGAGCGGCTGAGTTCTGAGAGCCAAATGTCAAACGTCCCCGATTAGGTAATTGGGCTCTTTTAATGTTTTAATGGACAGAACCTTTTACAACCCCTCTTAAAAGGTCAATTGAAAAAGACGTTTAAGTGCCCATGGGAAAAAACATTACAATTTATACTCATAACGCCTATAGAAGCAATTTTAGCGTTAAATACACTAGGGGCGATGAAGCAACATGTTGCGGAACATGTCCCTTAGCAACTTACTAAGTAAGTGGAATTTCCCGGTAAAAAAAATCTCCGTAAAACGTTGTGGGGCATGTTGCGGGACATTATGGCAACGTTGCAGCGTCACGGAAATTGAGCGTTGCGCGTCATGTTGGTAGACATTTAGTCCCCTTGTGTATCTGACGCTTTTATAACACCATGAATTGGGGAGCTGTTTTCCACCATGGTAAGCGAAATTAACTTTTTTTACATGTAAATAGTTCATACATACTAAGAGAGAAATGAAACAGATTCATTCGAAAAGTGCTAGACTATGAGCAGAGGCCATTCCTAAAACTTGTTTTGGACTTGTGGGGCCTTTCTGGCCCAGTCCGACCCTGGAATTGAGTATAACACTGCTGTAGCCTAGAAGGTATCTAAAGTACAACTGCTGGAATGTTAGGTGATTGGCAAATGAGGGTGGTAGCCTGCCAGGTGTGTACGAACTCCATCACCTAAAGCTGAACCTCATTGCAGGGCTTTAACTACTTCTAACCCATTATCTCCGCCACGGTATTCGACGTCAATATGCAAAAAAAGTGTGGGGTTACCGCGTAAGTCAATGGTAATGAATTTCATTGAAAAGGGCTTCCTTTTTCTACAATTATAAGGTGATGATACCTCGGTGGTAGTGATGTCGGATGCTGAGACGAAGATCGGGTTTGAAACATACAATGAATTTGAGCTTTCGGTGCAGGAAAACATCGTGAAGACACCATAGCAATGGTAGGGTAATTTGCAGTACCACCCTCAGGTTGAAAATCTGTCACCAAGCACCTATCGGTGTGTTCCGACAGCTGCACTTGAGAGCCAGTTCCTTCTAGGCTTTGTTTGCTTACCACTTTCGGTCACATTATCACTTACGATGGTGAAATTGCGGTCACAAAAAAAGAAAAAACAGTTTAAAAAATCTAAAAAAACACGCTTTAAAAAGCCCTGCACTAAAAAGTGTTAAATAATAATAAAATTTTACCTATGTATATTCTCTGTCTATCCCGTAAGGGCCTAAATGTAAGCAATTTTTATTTGAATGAAAAGCGTGAAATTTCTATTTTTGGTTTTTTAGTCTTGAAACGAACTAAAATTTTATAGAAAACAAACATTTACGAAGTATCATTGGTAAAACCTAGCTTGTACCAAACTCTAATAGTAAAACCCTGAAAAAGAAGGTCCAGAGATCTACAGAGTTCCAGTGCCTACCCTCCTATTCCATCATCAGACCCTGAAAACCATACATGGTCAAAGTTCATCTCACGACAATTCCAACAACCCCAAACACGGCTAGGATACGATGCTCCACTATGGAGTGACAAGAAAATTGACTCGTACCTCGTAGTGACCCGCTTAATGTCTTAATGTTAGAGCTCCAGATAATGGGATTTCAATGAAGTCCAGTTCAATGAAGTTCATTTCCATTGACTTACGCGGTAGCTTCACTGATTCATATTTTCAACTTATATTTCAACGTCCCGGTGGTGTGCTCAATATAATTTCCTATTTGCCTCATAAATCAAACATCGCTAATCAACAACCCATTCAATCATTCACAAGATCTTTCGTCTGTAGTACCTAATCAATCATTCATTTATCCATTCATCAATATGTTTATCTGTCCAATGAAATTAATGTTTTAGGGTGTGTTAATAAGGTCCTTATTTAGTAATCTCATTTCTACTATTAACTCAGACAGCGTAAAATTGTAAATAAATGTTATAACTTTATAAACTATTGACATTTAATTTAAACTTGGCCAAAGAACTTGGCAACTGCAAGACCCAGTTGTTTTAAGTTCGTTTGAAATTCAATTTACCTATAGGTACTTCATTTTTCCGGTGTTTTTTTAATTATTCTGCCAAGTTTGTCGCTGCGAACAGGGCTGGAGTTAGGGCTCATTTTGTCGCAGTGAAAATAAAAATAAATTTGCCCATGTACATACAAGATTCACAGTGAATTTACAGAATGTACAGTGTCCGGAATAATGACGATTCTTATCTTATAGATAGTTTAAAACTTTAATATTACAACGTATATAATTGGAGAAGTTAGTAAATTTAGTAATACACTACATGCAATAAGTATTCTCTACCAAGCAACTTTTGGATGGCCCTGGAGGAGTTTAAAAAAAACTATAAGACATATGATGACATGACGAAAAAAATTATAAAATAATCGTTCTTCTGTAAATAAACTTAATATTATATTACTAAGTATCAAACAAAGTAAATATCCCTAAATACATTGTTTGTTTTTTTTTATAAATGAACGAATTAATTTACCAAAAAATACTTCTTTCTTCAAAAATCAGACTGCAGACTGTCTCACCACCACCCATAGTTACCTTACTTATCGAAAAACCTTTCATTCAGTACCTAGGTACTTTCTTATGCACATAATTCGTTTTTGCACGTTATCCACACTTCATTAACATTTCTATCTAATTAATGATTATTGTAGCTCTAGTGTTCGTAAGATAAGATAAACTGTTCATTTTATGGTTTTTCGGAATGACGATGAATCCGCCCGTTCGTTCGAGTTCCGCATGTTTACCCCCGAGCGATTTCGCGTTAACTTGAACCCTCTTTTCAAAGTTCTTTTCAACTTTCTCTCACGGTACTTGCTCGATAGCGGTCTTGCGGTTACAATTGACCGTAGATGGAATGAACCACATTTTATTTTTATTTTAGAACGATCTCAATTCCTTCTAGGCTTCGCGTACTGAACACATCATCACTTACTATCGTGAGATTGTAATCAAACACAGTTCTATACGAAAAGAAACATTGATACTTAAATCTACTGTCTTACCTATATTACATAAATAATTATTTCAGCTTAACTTTAATTTCACGTAGGCTTAGTATCCGATCACTGATTTTCTATTTACTTTGCCCAGCCCATCCCGCCTAATCCGACCCTGTGTACAAGCTATCCCGACTTCAGTTAACTCCCCGTGATTTTAATTACTCTACCGAGGATGCTTTGATGAACTGTCGGGTTAACTCGCTTTGCCCCGCGGCGACCCCCGACATTTGCCACATTTTTGCAAAACAGCTAAATGGAAAATTTATAAATTTTCTCGGCTGTATCCTGCAGATGTTGTAAACTTTCCGAGTTGATATACGGGCCTGTCAGAACTTTGATTTTTATATTAGATAAATCTACATTACCTATGTAGTACCAAAGTTTCTGTGTAACCAAATTAGTTTTCAAAATGTTTTCGGTCAGTCTTAAACATATTTTAGCGTAGAAATTAACAGAGTAAAAAGTCTCAAAACTCTGTAAAAAGTTTTAGTACAGTGCGCCACCATTTTACAAAAACATGACTTATGGACGGTGACTGACTGACAGTGCGGACTATTATCGCTAACGAGCACATACGTAATATGATTATAATGTACATACAACTTATTACTATGTAAATGACTTAGATTGCCGCCGAGCATCATTCCGCGTACCTACATGATTGAATTACAACTGAATAGTAGACAAGCGTTGATTTTACATGTTAATAATCAGTAAGTAGATAATATAGACGCAGAGTCTGTACCTACCTACTTTTGTTTTTTAACTAAATAGGCTACAACATCCCGATTGAGCGTTGAAGCTGTTCACGTGTCGAAAAAAATAGCCCCTAACTGTCAGAGGCTAAATTGGGCTAAATCAAATAAAAATAAATAAAAGCGCAAAATAATATTTAAAATTCTCCCGATTTTAATTGGAATATTTCAATAACTACTATCATTATGACGCAGAGCGAGCGTAAAACGTAGAGCTGTTACGCGCACCAGCCTAAAATAGTTGGCCTGTTTTATATGTTGGTGTTGTATTGTATTGCGAGATTGCGACGCTCTTTCTAGGTATACCAATTTCTATGGCATCAGATTATTTATACCTTTTATCATATCCTATATACTAAACGAGCGTTATTTGTATAAATGTTTCGAGCTCTCGAACACGGCTGTTAGATATGGGGGATTTTGGTGGCAAAAAATCTCTCAGAAAACATCAATCTCGGAAAAAGCGTTTTTCCAAGTAATCACGAGTAATCACATTTAAAATCCAAAATAATCTCTTCAATTAAAGTGCCCTACAACTAAACTGGTGAACGAAAATATTATAAAATAACACACTCAGTAAGGTCTGAGAGCTTTTATAGGAATTCGATCATTTTAATTTAGGTACCTACGCCAAAACGCCGTAAGTAAAGTTAAGCTACGCCTGTCGTGGTCGGTACCTGAATGGGTGACCGCCTAGTGGTATTTCAAATCGAGCGTTTCCGTGCTTCGGAAGGCACTTAAAGCCGTTGGTCCCGATTATCACTTAATTGTGATAGTCGTTAAGCTAGTTGGATGCCTCCTAGGTGGCTTGAAAAATTCCAACAGTAGGTTGACCACTAGCCTACCTCCACCGATCCGCAGTGGGCACGCGTGGTGGAGTATTGCCCATTTCCCTTTCACCTTCATTTGTGAAAGCAGGCCTGTGCTCAGCAGTGGGACATTATAGGCTGATGATGATTATGATGATGATGAAGTACCTACGCCACGTACGCGCTGAAATACATACGCACGAGTTTTCTTCTTTTTTTTAAACATATTTAATTGTATACCAAACACTCCACCGCGTTCAGCCTATTCATCGATAAACCAAGCATCAAAAATAACATTCAGCGAATGGTCAATTTAAATAATAACTATTATGTATGTACGTATGTACTTTAGTATTTTTTTAAACTAAAGGTACACTACACAAGAACCAAATGAGACTTGAAATATTATGAAAATTGGGCTTACAAATTGTAGGTATGTTACGTACGTAGGTATAATTAATTTAGAAAATTACCTAACTACATAGTTTTTCTCTATGCTTATCAAAGCCAATGTTTAATGTCTTTTTTATGCGCATAGCTACTCAAAGGATGTCAAAACAGTATCTATGCTCGTTAATTTTATACAAAATAATAACTAAAACTAGGTGAAAGTTGCAACCAAACTTTGCTTGTTAGTCAAAATAACGTGTACCTACGAAGCGTGGTGGAAAATACAACGCTTCAAAATTATTATTGGATGCACGTTTGTATTGCTTTAATTTACTGTTGACCTGTTTTCAGAATACAGGTTTTGTCATTTAGTTTTTATTTTATTTTAGAGAACACGAAGTCTAGAAAAATAAATAATCGTAAAGCAAAAGTAAAAATAAAGCTATGAATAAGTACTTACTTATTATGCTAAAAGAAATTAATTTTTAATTTCTCTTGAAAGCAAGGGTAGCGAAGCGATGCAGCGAGTTAGCGCGGTATTTAGCGATTCCATTGTCACTGTAGCGCACTAGATTTTTTTTCTTTGCTTTGTGCGTCTCTGTAAAGCCGCAGTGAGCTCTTGTAGTTTTGTTCTTCTAAATCGAAGTCAGTAGTTCTACAGTATTCTGATATTCTTTGATCTTTTCAGTATTTCCTTTATGTTACCATGGAACTTCTTTTATGCCACTCTAAACTGCTACTCGTTTGGAATAAGAGTACCTACATACGGCGTACAAGCATACCGACCGAACGAATAATATTATTAATGGAGCTGCGTGTGAGCGTAAAATTCTGCCTATAAGACCGGCCGCATACTATAAGAAATTTTCTGTCAGAAATTTTCGGACGCCCGCTTGCTCATACATTTTTGGACGTCAGACACGTCAGAATTTTCCGATAGTATGCGGCCGGCCTAAAGAATGTAAGGTTGCAGAGATCTATAGTTGTAGCGTACAGACACCCTTTTTAATACAAGCTTTTATTTAACTTGCAATGTATGTATGTATGTATATTTGTTCGGGTGGAATCTTGCAAGTCGAATTTCATCCACTTCCAGTGGTCGGATTGACTTGATATTTGATATACATTAGTGTATTGGATGACAATGCAAGTACAGTCAACAAAAAGTACAGTCAGTCAAAAAAAACTTGCATTAAAAATGATTTTTTTAACAAAGAACTTATATATCAACAGGTTGACAAGCAGGCAGACGGGCTACCTGATGGTAAGTGGTCACCACCGCCTATGGACATTTGCAATGCCAGTGGGATTGCCAATGTGTTTTTGCAGAGCTCTATTTAAAAAAGATGAGTTTATTGGAAGTGTGCGGTTTATATGATCGCGGAGGCAAAACGCAATGGTTGCGGGTCGACCCGAATGTGGAGACAAGTTGGAGACAGGTCCCGTCTCCAATGCCTTATTAAAAAAAATTAATAAACGATTTTTGAATTTGAATTTCAAAAACAATAAAATTATATAAGTGATAACAATTAACTTTAAAGAAAGTAATGGGGTCACGTCACGACATCAAAAGGTCACTCGACCCCGACCCAGGGCCCTTCGGCAAAGTTTTAGATTAAACTAAACGCTTGACCTCTAACTTAGCGTGACTTGACTGATTAATAGATTCTTGTCTAATAAGTTAGTCTTAAACGTGATTAAGGGAGGGAATGCCGTGGGCGGTGTAGGAAAACATCGTGAAGAAACCATAGAACGGTGGTAGGGTACTTAGTAGTACCTACGCGTCTGACTGTCTACCACGGTTATATTGAAAATCTATCACCGGTGTGGTCCAACTGCTGTAGGTCCTTGAAAGCCAGATTCCTTTTTGGCTTAACCCATTGTACTAGAGTACGTAAGTGCCGTAACACAAGTAAGGTCAACGCAGCCGCGGCACGAACTCTTTCGACTCAAATGTAACTTGACGAATGAGGCAGGGGACTAGTAAGTCACTATAGTGTATGATATATCTGTGAATGCACCTATTTATATATAATACATACGTTTTCAACACACTTGCTCGTAAAGTGACATATATTCCTGGGGCCCAATTCTCACTTCCCTCGAACTAGCCTTCGAATCGAACTTACGGTTCGAGTCCTATTCGACTGTAAAATTTCGAGGGGCGGAGTCAATTCGAACGGTCCCGACCAATCAACGCTCTAGCTGACTGGTTTCCCTTCTAAATATGCCGGCCTTAAAATTGCCAGAATAACGTAACGTTCGTAAAAGTTAGAATTCGTGCTTTTTTCGATCCAGCGATCAGTTTCGATTGGGTGAGAATTGGGCCCCTGGGAATATCCTGGGACATTACTCACACACGGTCATCTGATCCCAAACTAAGCAGAGCTTGTACTATGGAAACCAGATAACTGATATAATACATATACTACTTTTTGTTTGTAAATACATACTTAATATACATAATTACACCCAGACTCAGGACATACAGACATGTTCATGCACACAAATGTATGTCCTGTGTGGGAATCGAACCCACGACCTGCGGCGCGTGAGGTGAACCCTACCCTTACCAACTGCGCCAACTGGCCCGTCAATTGCAAAATACAAGTCGCAAGTGTGTTGAAAAACGTCGTATGACGCGTGTGCATTGATTATTAGCCCGTTTTCACACGAGACGATTTATTTTATATGCAATGCGGTGTCGTCGTTCTGTGTGAAAACGGTCCATAGAAATGTATGGTCCGCTAAATCGTCACGACATTTTTACGGTGTCGTTATCGTCTCTTGTGAAAACGGGCTAACACTCTCGGCTCACTTATCGCTTCACTTCACATGTATCATAATGTACTATTACGCTATCACTCTATTAATATCTAATCTCTATGGTATATCGTAAGTAAAAAAATAACTGTATCATGTTGTCTCCACACAAAAATATGTTCTAAGAAATTTCACATCTCGATAGTCTCCGTCGTCTTGTATTTACATTAAAAATTGAAAATAGAGCACAGTACAAATATTATCCTTCGAATGCACGAGCGTTGTTTACCAGGTTTTCTATTATTTTCCAATTTATCTTTGGATCCAGAAATAATAAGTGTTTGCCTTTTCTGTTTATTTACTTACCTATATGATAAGATTGCCCTGCGGTTTTACTCGCTTACTTCAGGAATTTAATGTTATAGCGGGACAGTGCTTGCTCTAGGTGGGCCCTGTATTAAAATTTGTTGGGGGCTCTTTTATACCTTACTGCGGCCAAGCTCAAATAGAGGGTAAAGAGTTTTACGAATTTTTGGTTACACACGTTCGGGGCCCCTGTAGCCCGGGGGCCCCGTATGATACGGCGGTAGCTACGCCCCTGTACCGGAATAAAAGTTTCTTATCTTAATTAGAGATTCAGAGCGTGGACGGAAAGGTCCCGGCCCCCGATTCTCTCGAAGACATCCGCCATGTTATTTGGCAAATGTGTAATGCGACATTGACATCGAAGACGCGAGAATCGGGCCCACGTGATGAGGGGCATACGACATTTGGCGAAAAACAAGGCGGATGTCTTCGAGAGAATCGGGGGCCGGGACCTTTCCGTCCACGCTCTGAAATTCCGTTATTCATATATAAAACTCCGTTGATTTAGTGTAATTGCATAATGTTGGGGATGAAATAAAATATTTTTTCATGATATTCCAAGTAATTAAATATTATTAAGTATATTAGGTTCCTTTATTCTCTACTACATACCTACGTGTCGTAGTACTATTGAATATTATGTGATACAGGGTGGGAGATGGGTCAGAAAGGGCAGCTTAAGGGTTGAAGCCGCGCGAATATGGTTTAAGCAGACTATCCCTTACTTTTTGAGCTATTGCTAACGGCATTTAGAGAGGTAGACCATAGCGTTTATTTGCTCATAGCCTAGAAGGCCACTGGTCAAGTGTAGCGGCAGGAACACAATAATAACAAGGGTTCCATACAATAATTTAAAAAAAACAATTCAAGGCCGCATAACTCAAAGAATCATGGCGATATATGTACAAAAAACAAATATTTTTAGAGTCGCGAGTCGTTGAAATGACGTTATAAATTGATCCTTGGTGCTTAAGAAATAACTGGAGGCATCTAAAATATTTCTAGATCCCCGGGATAAAAATGCGATATTCTAAGCCATGCCGGCGAATCGCGACCAAAACCATTCTTGTGGTTTTATAAAATATTTCAAGTATATTAATATGTTGCTGGTAATGTAATCTTCAAAACCTCTAAAATGTTTTTGTACAAATCAATGTATGGATCTCGCCATGATTCTTTGTACTAGGTATTATCTATTCTGTGCTTTGTGTGCATCATCTATGAGCCCCGTTCCCAACTTAGGTATATGTGGTCCGTCCGGGGACAAGCGCAGGTATTATGCCATTGCTGCCTTCTATCCTGCAAATTATAATTCAGTCATTTAGATTTATCATTATCATTCAATCCTACAATAAGCTTGAGCTTACGGTGAAGGAAAACGTGAGGAAACCATAGCACGGCGGTAGGGTACTTTGTAGTACTCACCTGGCTGGCTACCACCCTCAAGTTGAAAATCTGTCGCCAAGCACCTATCGGTGTGTTCCGACAGCTGCACTTGAGAGCCAGTTTCTTCTAGGTGCTGTGTTTACCACCTTCGACTACCTACATCATCACTTACCATGGTGAGATTGCGGTCAAACAAATGCCTAAACAAATTAAAAAAAAATATATCAGCTTTCACATTTTTCTTACTCATACCAGTATATTATCGTCTTTCACACAATCCATCCAAATAAATTGTTCTTTTTCATGTTAAGGCCATTCTTGTAAAATTCCCACAAGCTAGGTACCTATTAGATGGCTTAGTATAGGATGACCCTAAATGACAAAAACAACATTATTAGTTTTCCACCATACTTCACAGTTACGGTCAGTTCAGATAATGCCGATAATAATGAACGCATCGGATTTGCGGTGGGAGCGGAAAGGGTTTATACTGCGCGGTTGCATTTTAATGGATCATGTTAACAAGCCAATGAAGCTCTGAACTGAAACTGTATAGGAATTAAGCTCTGCGTTTGACGTTGAATTTAAATTAATGAAGGTTGCTGCAGCTAAACAGCGTAGTTCCTAGCTTGGTAAGTTGTGGGCATTTTAGAGATAGGTTGGTGGAGTAGTTTGTAAGCATATTACTTAGGTAGGTACATACTTAATGTGACCAATTATTAAAGTAAATTATTTAGAATTTCAGTATTGTAAATTGGTTCCATCACCCTAATCCTAACTAATATTATAAATGCGAAAGTGAGTTTGTTTATTGTGGCATGCAGATAGCCTATGATATGGAGAAGTATATAGGCTTTTTAGGGAACGCGGGTGAAACCGCAGGGGACAGCTAGTGTATGTATAAAAAAATCGTTGTCAGTTTTTTCAAATAAGGGTCCATCTATAAAACAGTACCAGAAGGGCAGCAGTTAACGGTAAACGAGCCGCAAGCCATAAATTATATACCTACGTTGTAGTGATCTATGATAGATGGCGCCACATTATCCTGCATCGCGCTTACGAAGTTTTCTCAAGAATCTGGATATATACAACAGTCCGACATGTACAGTTGGACCGCGGTCCCCAGGCACGATGATCCAACCTGGCGGAATATCTTCCCTTTTAAATGGAGATGTCATCCACCTTGCACCTCCATAACGTCATGACGACCACGACCACTCTAACAAGAGTGCAACGCTTAAGAAGTTTTAGGACATCATACCCATAGGAACATCAGTTACCGTGACAGAACGTCATTGCGGGGAATTGTGCTTCAGAAGGCCTATTACGAACGATACTCGATAGTCCGATCATCGTTGTCAGATATTAACCAATAGAATTGCAGCAAAACTGGCGAGTTGTAAATTTTATGCAATTCTATTGGCTAATTGATTGACAACGATGACCGGACTTTCGTGTATCGTTTTTCGTAGTAGGCCCTCTGGCTACAGTCGCCATCTAACCAAAAAGAAGATTTACATACACTCAAAGCGAGGATGCACTATAAACCTCGAAAATGTTCTTTAAGAGTGATGCCAGCGCCCTCTGTACATTAATTAAGAAACTATTTCGTGCCGTGGAGAACATCCTCAGTATTTTTTCGCCATTGCCACCACTAGATGGCGGTAGTTTATGTAAATGAATGAATAAACTTTAGAATAGAACCCCAGATGATTATTTTTACTTGCTTACATAATTCAGCCACAACATAACATCGTATACCTTTTATAGTCAAAAATGGCCATTATTTTGTCCAGGAACATGATAGGTAAAGGATCATAATAATATTGTTTTAAAAAACCCCTCTCTCACATCTATCACAAAATACTCAAGGCTTGAGATGATGTTACCCACAGCGAAACAGGAATATTTAATTTTTACCAATAACAAGCATCACTATATAGTGTAATTTTGTTATTAAGGTGGCCCTCTGTGGCCGGCGCAACTTCAACGCAAGCATAGTCTAAAAGCTTGTTGTTTCATCCAACGTAATGTTTGACTGCGAAAAAAGAGAGACAGCATCAGAGCCATCGGTTATCAGTCGGTAAATTCCGCTGATCACTCGCGGCCGCTTCGCTAGGTCGTCATTCATGATTTCGCATTCATAAAACTTGTTCCAGGAGTATACTTCTTGTGAAAAAATCTTACAAGTTTGTGAAAAAAAAGTTGGTTATTCAGAATCTCCAATACATTTGCAAGCCTGGTATCTAAATGTTTTCTTTACTTTTACAATTTATAGGCACATTAGATATGGCTGAAGTTCAGGCAAAAACGCTGTTTTTCGGAGGCTTTGACTGAATTTTTTTCACACTTTTTTTAAATTACGCCTAGATACACGCCTAGATATAGTGCACAAGATACTAATTTGTTCAAAACATCTAACGAAAAATGTTTAACAACGACATGATAAGTACAGAGGTTTTATATGAAAAGTATGACGAATTGAGTCCTCTTAACAAGCAATACCATAAACCATGTGTGCCACAAATAACAGATAATTCAAACCATACTTAACTTTATTTAAAGATAAATTACACTAAAATAACAGATAATTAATTACTTCTTTTTATACAAAGCAAAACCTTTGGGTTTTAGTCTATTATCAAGAATGTTTTGTCTCTCTTCCAGTTCAGCTCTCTGTATTTTCTGGTATCGGTCTTTGGCAAAGTCAAGCTCGGAACACATGTCAATTATTTGAGAAGCGTAATCTCGCTGCTTGAGCATTCTTAGCTTTTGTTTGTGCTGTAAAAAAGGTAGATTAATCAATTAGTTTAGAGTGTTATGGAAGAACTTGCTATAAATATTGAAGTTCATATTAAAATTTTGCTTTTATAAAATAAAATTAAAGATTATTAAAATTTCTTCCAGTAAAGGTCTTGAAAACCATTACATTACTGATCATTTTCTGGATAGGCATGTATCTGTCCTCTTGGGTGTGTTCAGTTACTTCGCCGTGTGATTGCCCAACGATAATTGTATCATCCAGTAATAGTTCAATAACATGTGGTGCAAACATCCACCCGGTCACCCAGTGTGTAGTATCGGAACGTACCACTTAACCCTTCAATAATGTAGTGGTTCTAATTGACCCAGCAAATTCGTGAAATGCACCTAATATATGCAGTATAGGCCCGAGCTTGTCCATCTTCCCAGAATCATAGAAAAGATAATAGTACTAATGCAGTACCTTCCTATAGGTGGCTTACACGTAAAGGTGGAAAACTATGTTTGACTCGCCACTCTTATGGTGAGAAATGAGTCCTACTATAACACCAGGGTGAATAAACATTAGCAAAGAGCTATTACCAATAGAGGCGTCGGTCTTCCATCCAGGAATGTGTAATCTGGGCCATCAGTAAGATAACCTTCCGCGTTCCGATTAACTGGCAGCCCTTTAGACACTCGCCATTGTTTCGTATCCAGAGCTGGAGTGCTGCTAAAGGCTCGAGGGACCACTGTAAAATACGATCGTTTAACACTTCATGTCCAGATCAAGTTGTAAAATTACGACATAAAAATACGGTACTTACATATAACCCGTGATAATTTTAAGCTATTTCTAAGAAGGGCACTCATTTTATTTAACTGTAAAGTCAATTAATTAAATATTACATAAAAGAAAATGGTCACGGGTTTGAGGTTATATTTTTATTTTGATTTGTCAATTTTGACTTTTTTTTTGTTAATATGTTCATGACCATGGATACAAAGTCCTTCAGTCGCATACATTTTATTTATAATATCACTTTCATATAGTCCGTACATTACTTTCACATAGTCCGCATGATCAGTCACCGTCCAGTCATGTTTTAGTAAAATGGTGGTCATTGTACTAAAACTTATCACGGACTTTTTGAGACAACTTGTAAAGTCACGATACACATAATTCATTTCATTTCACTTCACTGGTGCACATGTATGTTCTTTACCTATACCTATTCATTGGGTACAATAAGTGGGCTGCGTTTGTAAGATTTTTTTTTTTTTTTTTTTTCTGCGCTAATCTGCGATCAGTCTTGAGACTATGAGCAGATGTGTTAAGAGGTTGCTCTCATTTAAGGGGTATTCCCCAGTGGGAAGCCCCTTTTTCATTTTACCACCGTGCTTCCAAGTCTTGGATATCATGGCGCTTAAGGCGTTTGGAGTATGTCACTTGTGTGAGCTCGTTGGCTAGGTCATTAGGGTGGCTTTGGAGCCGACCTTTGTAGTTGGAGGCAGATTGTTTTATCTCCTCCTTGACTGTTTTAATTTTTAGTGCCTCATGTATTTCATCATTGGTGGCAAACCACGGTGCACTAGATATTGTTCTCAGAATACCATTTTGCAGTCTTTGCATGATTGAGATACTTGAGTTGCATGCGCTTCCCCAGAGTTGAATACCGTACATCCATGCAGGCTTGAGAATAACTTTGTAGATAAGAAGCTTGTTGTCAGTAGAAAGCTTGGAGTTGCGAGCCAATAACCAGTGCACTGTCCTGAATCTAAGATTCAACTCGTCACGTTTTGTTTTAATGTGCTTCTTCCAAGTGAGCCGTCTATCCAGGTGTAAGCCAAGGTATCGGACAGAGTCGCTTTGCGGGAGAGTATTGTTTCCCAATGTCACAGGTGGGCAGTTTCCTTTTCTTAGGGTGAATGTGACATGGATGGATTTGGATGCACTTGCTTTGATGCGCCATTTTTGGAGCCAGTGATCTACCTTGCAGAGGCTGGTTTGTAGGATGTTAGAAGCTGTTTTGGGGTCTGTGCTGCTGGCCAGTAACGCGGTGTCATCAGCGAATGTTGCTATAGTTACCTCTTCTGTTTCTGGGAGATCAGCAGTGTACAAGGTGTACAAGACTGGTCCTAGGACAGAACCCTGTGGTATCCCTGCCGCAATATTGTTGAAATCAGAGGTATCTCCACCTTCCCGTACTTGGAAGATACGCTCAGAGAGGTATGAAACCATCAACGGATAGTAGCTGTGTGGCAGGAATGTTTTGATTTTGCAGAGTAAGCCTTTGTGCCACACTCTGTCGAAGGCCTGTTGGATGTCCAGGAACACAGCCGAGCAGTACTCCTTTGTTTCTAGAGTATTCCTTATTTTTTCACATACGCGATGAACTTGTTCGACCGTTGAGTGGTGGGGTCTAAAGCCAAACTGATGTCTGGGAATGACATCATTGTTATTCAGTATTGGTGCTATTCGACCCAGGAGGATCTTCTCAAAAACCTTAGATATGATAGGTAGAAGACTTATTGGCCTATAGGATGCAATATCTTCTGGCGGCTTACCTGGTTTCTGTATCATTGTAATAATAGATACCTTCCATATGTTGGGAAAATATTGCACTCTAATTACACCATTAAACAAAGTTGTAAGGAATACCAAGGCCTTTCTAGGGAGTTGAGAGAGGATTTCCTTGGTAATCAGGTCGAATCCTGGGGCTTTGTTACTTTGTAACTTTTTAATGGTGTTCATCACTTCACGCACTGTAACCGGTCTTGGAGGTGGGGATAGCTGGAAATCTTGGTTCAACGTTTCATCAATGTCTCTTTCAAATTCTGCACAGTTGCTCTCGTGTGGTTTAAAAATGTTGGCGAGGTGGTTTGCAAAGGCATTGGCTTTAGCTTTACCATTTTTAGCCCAGCCATTGCTAATTCTTATTGCGGGTTTATATTGTTGGGGTCTGTTTAGGGACCTTGTAAGTTTCCAGAGTGAATAGTCTGTTGAATTTGTGGCAGTTAGACTTTCTAGCTTGTTCTGGAGTGTGGCATTATTAGCATCTTCGAGCATGACCTTCAATTCCTTGGCAGCTTTGTTTAAAGCTCTCTTATCACAAGTTAGCCTAGACTGATGCCAGATCCTTCGAAGCCTTCTTTTCTCCAGTACCTTTCGTTTTATCTCCAGAGGAAGATTTCCAGTAGTGTGATATTTGTCAATAGTTGGAGTATTGATCCAGCATGATTTCTGTACGAGGTTTGTTATGTACTTCGTTGCGTCCTCTACCTCTACGGGGGTTTTTAAAGAGATATGAAGTTCAATGTTTTCCTCTATGTAGTCTCTAAAGCCTTCCCAGTCGGTAGATTTTTTGAACAGTGTATCTGGCTTCTCATAAGACAAGATGGTTGTGCTCACTGTCAAGAGAACTGGAGTGTGGTCAGAACTACTATCAAGGCAAGATTCAGCTTTCAGATAGTGTTTCGATTGTCCTTTAACGATAAAGAAGTCCAGCAGATCGGGCTTCTTATTTGGGTCTGAGGGCCAGTATGTTGGTTCACCGGTTGAGATTGGGGTGAGGTTATTTGTGTCAAGACTTTGTTTTAGCTGCCTCCCTCTTGTTGTTGTTAGTCTAGAACCCCAGTATGTGTGTTTGGAGTTCCAGTCTCCACCAGCAATGAACCTGCGTCCCAGTGTCACGAAGTATTGAGTAAACTTTGGACAGTCGATTGTATACTTCGGCGGGCAGTAAACTGCAGATACATTAAAGAAGCCACCCCTGCTCTCCACTGCTACAGTAGTTGCCTGAATGTGGTTTGTTCTGTACTCGGGCATCAGGTGGTGCTTGATGGAGTCTCGTATTACGATAGCAGTTCCAGCATGACTGGTTCCATCAGGATGATTAGTGGTATAAGTGATGCAACCTTTGATCTTTATCTTACTATTTTCTGTGCAATGTGCTTCGGATATGAGTACAATATCAAGTTGGTGATTAGCCATCAATAGTTCGAGTTCGTGCTTGCTTGGAGCTAGTCCATTAATGTTCCAAGTGGCTATCCTGAAAGCATTCATTTTGACAGTTTGGTGACTAGTGTGGTTATGAGACTTAGTAGAGTGCTCATCTGTTGTAAGATTATATCGAATTTCTCCGATTGTTTTAGTAATAATGCCTCTAACTTTCTATTTGTGTTAGCCTCAGGAGGTGGATCTTCCGCTTTCTTTTTAAGGTTTTCTGAGTATAGTATTTTCGCATAACTGGGTTCAAGGTTTTCTGGTGTTGTTTGGACAGTTTCTCTCTGTTCGAGTTTCTTAGAGTACGTAGTTCTCCCTTTTGCCATTCTTCTAGCTAGAATTTCTTTGTAGACTTCACAGCCTTTAAAGTTTGCTGGGTGTGCACCTTCGCACAGAGCACACTGTGCTGGCGTCTTGCGATCTTTTTTCGGACATTCGGAAGTTTTATGTCCTTGGGCACATTTAACACAGCAATATGGCCGCATACAATAGTTCTTAGAGTGTCCATATTGTTGACACCTTTGGCACTGTGGTAATGTTGTCCTCTTTTTAGGGTCTTCAATAACAATTGACTGGTGGTAGATGTATTTGATATTTTTGACATCTTTATTGTTAGGGCCAGGAACAACATTGACAAAGAATGTCGATGTAGGTTTTTTGTCAGGTCCAAATTTTGCATTTATGATTTCACCATAAACTTGGTTTCCAGTTTTTTCTATTTCTTCCTGTATAGCACTGTGGGGTGTAGTAGGGTGCGTTTGTAAGATGAATAAAAAGTCACGATGTATAAAGATTAATCTAAAAGAGTGTTTTTATTCCAAAAAGAAGCGGGGAATTGACAACACTGACTGATGACTGTTTTTTTTTTATTGGCATGGCACTACCGGGCACCACCATGAATTTAATATACAAACAGGATTGAACTCTCCAAAAATTTTATCATACAAAAATAAACCATAAGTCATGCACGTTAGGGTTTACTTTTGTTACTTATCTTAGCCGAGGCAAAACGAGCCGAGAGAGATAGCCCGAACCGAGGCCGTTTGTCCCTTTTCCTCAATTGCCAAAAGATAAAAATGTTAAAGATGGTAGAAAATATTTCACCACAACAAGTAAAATATATTACGTATAAATATTTTTTTGCTATTAAACTAGTTTTAAATCATTTTATTTTGTAGGTTTATATCTGTACATAATAATAAATAATTATATTTAAGTAAAATAATCAAAATAATATGATTGTTTGGTAGCTATCATAAAATTATTCTGGTAGCACTGAAATCTGATATCAGTGGTGTCATGGCGACATGGCGACTTTTTCTGTTGTTTTGTAGAAACGCATTTTAATTTTAGCTACGGTTTTTATACTTTTTATCTTGAAAATGGTGAAAAAAATTTGTATCAAGACATGTAAAAGTGAATCATGTGCTGGTTGTGGGATTTTATTTCACAAGTAAGGAATAACGATAATTTTATTTACTAACAATGGTGAGTCATAAGTAGTTTGACCATGGTTTATTAAAAAAAATTGTAGACGGAAGACACTAAAGTTAGTGTAATTCTTTTTAAAACTAAGTATAATGTTTATTGTGTGTTGTAATGTGTACCTATTGTATAAATTATTTGTACCTATGTATCGCATAATTGAAATAGCATTATTTTTTATGTTTGTTACAGCTTTCCATCGAAAGAAGAAATGAAGCAAAAATGCAATTTTGATGCGATTAAAACAAATGTTTACCACAAGATTGAAACATCTTATTATTCCACCGCATCCTTTCCAATGCATAACAGATGAAGAACCGCACGAACTGTAACTCGTAAAAGCATTGGCTAATAATTCGTACCTATTCACCACGCGAAATGTAATGCATTCAGAAACTTAGGCAGTGAGATTGGCCTAAGGCAGAAACTAAATAAAACGATTTTGTTTAGCCGTGTTTAATTTATTTCCCTTTGCTTTATTTTAATTCCCAAATAACAGCTCTGTTGTAGAGCAAACTGAAAAAAGAGCAAGGGGAAAAGCCGTGGTCCCGGAACGAAATTCTGCATGCACCCTTGCCTATTCATACGTAATATTTGATGATTCGACACAAAACGTAACTCAAAAATTAATCATAACTTTTCTCAAAAACATGGGTATACACGGCTACACATCAAGCTATACATTTCCAGTATAAACTGATCTCGCATTGTATAGGATTTCTGTACAATGAGAGGTCAGCTAATATTGGAAATTTATATCTTGATTAATCGTGCGTACACGATTCAACACCCACATAGAACATAACAATGTTCAGTTTCAAATAATGGGTTTTCGCGATTAAGTATCTCGATATCTATAGTTTTTCATTATGGTTTTATCTCTTCTTTTTTCTATAAATTATTATTTCACTATTTTAAGTAACATAATGTTAATATTTTTGTAATACAAACAATAATTTGAAATCAACTAGTGTCAAAACGCCACAAACAGACAAAATTGGAGGAACTTTGCAATGCAGCGATTGTGCGCGAAAGGGACTAACAATGACCACGACCACTCTGCCAAGAGTGCACGACTAGGAAGAAGAAGTGTCAACCGGACACAAATTATCTCTCAAATCCAACTTTCCTGTTCGTTATAAAAATGTTTGGTCACCCTATTAGAATGGGATAAACAGCCTCGGTATGCGTTATCTCTCTCTGCTCGCGTTTTTGGCTCAAGAGCTCAATCCTGTTTGTATATTAAATCCATGGGCACCACTGATTTAGTGGGACTTTTAGGCGGGAACTTGCAGAGTGACGTAGCTTTTTCATTCTTATTTTCATAAATTCGTGTATTTTGAGTTTTATTGCATATTATCGGTGGTATTTTATCCAATAAAGATCAATCTATGTGCACCAGTGAAGTGAAATGAAATGAATATGTGTATCGTGACTTTACAAGTTGTCTCAAAAAGTCCGTGAAAAGTGTTAGTACAATGACCACGACTTTACTAAAACATGACTGGACGGTGACTGATTATGCGGACTATGTGGAAGTGAATGTGCGGACTATATTAAAGTGATATTATAAATAAAATGTATGCGACTGAAAGACTTAGTATCCATGCTCAAGAACAAATTAACAAAAAGAAACTGATTTAGTGTAACTGTATTATCTATGGTTTGGACTTTTTGGCGGGAACTTGCAGAGTGACGTTGTGTTTTCATTTTAAATTTCATAAATTCGTGTATTTTGGGTTTTATTGCATATTATCGGTGGTTTTTTATCCAATAAAGATCATTCATGTGCACCAGTGAAGTGAAATGAAATGAATTATGTGTATCGTGTCTTTTCAAGTTGTCTCAAAGAGTCCGTGAAAAGCTTTAGTACAATTTATTTATTTATTTATTTTATTATCATGGAAACAACAGCACTTAAAATTAAGGGTACAGTTTGAAACATACTTTTAAAACATATTGCCAATTACAGTTTCCTTCTTTTTAAACTATACAAACCATCGTTTTGATATAACGAAAAGCGAAAGCGAAACTACAAATTACATGATATTTTTTACATTTTACAACAATTAATTTAAACAATAAAAAACAAAGAAAGAAATGATATACCTCAATATTTAATTTGATTGAGTATGTGTTTGTGTATGTGTTTGTGTTTGTGTATGTGTTTGTGTATGTGTTTATGTATGTGTTTGTGTATGTGTGTGTGGGGAGGTGTATCCAAGAAACCTATGATGATATATTTTGGTTGCTGTCGTTGAGAAGTAATATGACATGTTTCTTGAAAGATGCCTTAGTTTGATGGAAGATATCCAGTGATGAAAAAAGTTTGTTATAACTATTCACTGTGCGACAAATAACAAAACAATGACCACCATTGTACTAAAATGAAAATGATATATAAAATTACACGTATGAAATGGCTGTATGGTTGAATGAAAACCCTTGCCTATCCTTGTATGGATGAATAAACTACTATTATCTATGGTTTGGTTTTAGTCTTTTTGAGGTGCTTGCCAAGAAAAGTATTTAACAACAGGCAGTTTTGAGAAAAAATATTGTTTTGTGCCCATATTATCCACTTTGTTTTTGTGCTGCTGACGAGTGATCTGGGATTTCTAAATAGATTACGCCTACATTTTAATTTTCCTGGTTGAAAAACGTGTGTAGCAAGCAGGTAAGAGAATAATCTAGTCGACAACAGAATACAGATCGATAATTTCTTGCGCCATACGTCAGGTGGTAATTTCTTTCCAGTGTTTTCCATTCCATTTATTTACCTTCCAAATACAGTAACTAACTGGTAATCTACCACAGCTTTTTGTTTGTGCTGTTTACGGTGCCTAATTACGGGAGGTATGTTTTTATTTTTTTGTTGTAGTTTCACAATGTTTCGTCTTGCGATCAATCGCAACTATGACTCATCGAGCATTTTTATGCATTGCCAAAACATTGAACAACTAACATGAATATCATATAAAATTGTGAAAATAAAGTGTACTGTGATATGAGGAGTTGTAAATCAAAATTCTAATGTGCTTACTTATAATGTTGACAATTTAAATAATAGTGCGAGATCCGTTTACGTTACAACGTTCATCGAGTTTTTGATCAGGATCTATTTTCTGTATAGAACTGTGAATGGGCGAATATATTTTCCCGTGTGCCTACCAAAATGTGGCTGCAATACTCTATTTCACATAGAATGAGACGTCAAGGTCAAGGGTTTTTTTACCAATATCTAATGAAATTCCATTTGATTACTCTGAAATAGTACTGACAATATTTCATATATCGAAGTGAACATTAACCATTGAGGAATCTAATAAAATACTATGTGTCAGTGAACTTATGTTATTTGAAATCTACTATAGTATATTTTATAAAAATTATATTAATTTATTTTTCGAAAAAAAAACGTTGAATAAAATAAAATAATGCCTGTTTATGCCTGGCTATGAAGGGGTTGCGGCCAAGTCCACAACAGCCACCAAAACTTCTTTGCTTTCAAGTGTACCTATTATGATTTATTTAAAAAACAAGAAAGTGTTTTTTTTTTAAAGAATCAACATTCATTTGATTGAAGGTACTGGCGGCCACATAGGCACCTTGCCAGGGATGTATCCACCATTCATAATTATATATACAAATTGATTTTGATTGAAAACTTGATGAGCGTAGTAATGTTGCAGCCGGATCTTAGGCTAAGTAATCAGATTTGCTCTTATCTTATCATAGTGATAATATTTCCTTTTCTTTACAGTTTATCAGTGTGTGTGTAAGTGCTGATCTATATCAAAACGGCAACCGAAAATCTTACGTCTAAAGACCAGCCTAATTACAACACAATGTGTATGTATACATTTTCTTTTTATATCTAAAATTATGATTTTCATTTCTGCAGCCAATACTTTGCGGACATGTGGCAGAACCCAGGAGTATACCCGGGAGGTCTCTATAAATACTGTACATTTATTTATGTTCCACATTTCTAATTCAATTGCATAACAAAAGACCGTTAATTTATTAAAAGAAAATACATTATGTATACTTTTACTTTTTGTATAATATTATCAATTCACTTCACATTACTTCATTGAAAAATATAAGGGTTTAAAAAAAAACAATAATTATTTTCAAATTTTTCCTCACTAAATTCCAGTGTTTACACTATCATACTGAATAATTATGAATTTCTACAGATACATTCATTGTTGAAAATAATAACATACAAGTATTATTCCGGTTCCGGTCACTGAACAGTTAACACGTACGTCAACGACCTCCGCGAATATAATCGATTTTGGTGAAAAAAGTGACTGTTAAGAGTGCTTGGATTGCAAAATTAAATAAACAAAGAACAGTGATCATCTTGTTAATTTGAAATATACTAAAAATATCGTTTCGAGAGTGGAAAGTGCTAACTAAACTTGTAAACATAACCTATAAATTGAACAACAAAAGTGCTATTCATTCAGAGCATAAACTATAGACTTTGACAGTTCAGATCAACCTGACATTATTAAACAGTGTTGCCAGTCTAAGAAAATTAGTTTACACTTACCTATTACCAACAACAAGGGTTACCAGTCTAAGAAAATCCAACCACCCCAAAAATGGACAAAAACATGGAACTATTGTTAGCGAAGTTGGACGAAAAATTTAACCAACAAACATTACTCATAACAACCGCTGTAACAAATAACGTAATGGAAGCTTTGAACGAAAAACTCTCAAATATAGTGGAAGAGAACACCAACCTTAAAAAGAAAGTAACCTATTTGGAACAAAAACTAAATATCGTAGAAAAAGAGAAACGCAAAAACAACCTCATCTTTTTTGGAACACAAGAACTAGGCAAAACAGAAACTGAACTCGTCGACTACATTAAAGAACTGATAGTAAATGCAGGAGTGCACCTGGATAGTCAAGAGATCAACAGCGTGCAAAGAATAGGCCGTTGGACAGGGAAGAAAAACCGTCCCGTAGTGGTAACCTTCGCTTCGATATGGAAAAAACACCTAATCATGAAGAACAAAACTAACTTGCCTCAGGACATTTATATCAAAGAAGACTTTCCCAAGGAGGTTCTTGAAAAAAGACGACAATTACAAGTTCAAGTCGAAGAGGAGAGAAAAAAAGGAAACATTGCTTTCTTAAAATATGATAAGCTTGTTGTAAGAACATCCTCAGAGCACAACCGCGACAAAAGGAAAAGAGAGGAGTCCGGATCACCAAACATGTCACAGCAGAAGAAAACGAATACACAAAATAAACCAACACCTGCCACACTGCCAGAAAAAGCAAGTACAAATACAGTAGTGAAACCTGGTATACTTAACTATGTCGAGCGCTCAAGATCAGCCTCACTATCTGGACCTTCAAAAAACTAGCTACTATCGATACCCGGAACCGAAATAACAAAAACAATAAAAATTCTGCTATAACTAAACCAACCCAAAAAAATTGCGCCCCAAGCCGGCTAGTCACCGTGGGGTTAAGCGACTATAACCCTCCAGAGAATCGCAAAGACAATAATATATTGCCAAAGTCACCACTTAAGACATTACACATTTGCACATATAATGTCAGAACCCTAAATAGCAACGAAAAACTTCTAGAACTGAAAGAAACTATTAACAATATAAAATATGATATCATCGGGTTAGCTGAAGTAAGACGTTTAGGAACAAAAATTGTGGAAGATAAGGATCATATCTTGTGTACTACGGGCCAAACTCCAGGCCAATACGGCGTTGGATTCCTAATAAAAACAGAGCTAAAACACAACATAGAGAGCTACACAGGAATATCGGAGAGAGTATGCTTACTAAAATTAATATTCGAAGATTATGATCTTACTCTTATACAAGTTTATGCTCCAACAGAAAGCGCCAGTGACGATGAGATCGAAAAATTTTACCATGACGTTCAACAAGCCCACGATTTAGCGGGGAAAAATGTGATAAGCATGGGAGATTACAACGCAAAAATTGGCGAACTAAAAATCGAAGAATCACTGATAACTGGGAAATTTGGATATGGAACCAGGAACAAACGAGGAGAAAGACTACTTCAATACGCATACGAGCAAAAGTTAACAATAATCAACACTCTATTTAAGAAAAATAAAAACAAGAAATGGACATGGCTCTCCCCCGACAAGAGGACGAAAAATGAGATTGATTTTATCCTATCAAATACCCCACGTTCATTTACTAACTTCGAAACCATATCTACCGGTTTCCCAACAGACCATAAGATGCTAAGAGGAACAGTCAAATTAAAAGCCGCGAAATTAAGTAGGAAAAACTTCACCAACCCAAAAAACCAACTAAAAACAATAGAAGACCGATCAGAATATATCACCAACTTAAAAAACGCCGGACACGAACTCTCTGAAAAAGGAAACGAAATTATTGACGCCAATACATACTACAAAGAGATTGAAACCACAATTAAAACATGTCTAAACAAACCAAAAGACAAAAGTCTACGTCAAAAACCAAATATACTCAAAGAATACACCTTAAACTTAATGAATGAGAGAAGTCAACTGCTTCATAAACAACACCTAAGCCACGATGAAAAAGCTAGGCTTACCTGCCTATTCAAAACAATTAATAAAGAGATTAAAAAGAACTATAAAGATCACAAAGAATCCATTTTTACGAGACATTTAAAATCATCCGGAAGTCTTAAAAAGGCTATAAAAGAACTAAATACTGCAAAACAATGGATACCATCATTGAACAGGAACGCTCCGAAACAACAAACTCGAGCAGATGTCATAAACACCGCCACAGAATTCTACCGACGGCTATATAGTGCCTCTAAAGACCTCATGTACCATGAAAATATAGAAATTTTAACTGCGCAAAATCAAAATATAGAAACACTATACTTCAAAGAGATCGACATATTAAGTAAATTGGAGAAATTAAAAGATGACAAAAGTCCCGGCACTGACGGAATATCAAATGAAGCCATAAAATTAGCAAAAACAGTGATCCTTTACCCCCTAACGTTACTATTTAACAAAATTCTTGATGAAGAAAAAGTTCCAAAGACATGGACAGAATCTGAAATAATACTGTTGTATAAGAAAGGAGACCCAACAGACGTAGGGAATTACAGACCCATAAGTATAATGCCATGTTTGTATAAACTCTTTGCTAGCTGCCTACTCGAAAAAATTAACAACGACATAGAAAAATATCAACCAAGAGAGCAAGCAGGATTTAGAAAATCGTTCAGCACCACTGACCACATACAAGTACTAGAACAAATAATTGAAAAATATTATGAATTTCGCAGGCCATTGTACCTCGCTTTTATCGATTATAAGAAGGCATTCGATTCTATATCTCACCAAAGCATCTGGAAAGCCCTCTGCGAACAAAATATAAGCAACAAATATATCAGAATCATTAAATACATCTACGAAAACAGTACTAGCAAAATCAAACTAGAAAGTTCAGGACAAAAAATAGATATAAACAGAGGCGTTAGACAGGGCGATCCCCTATCACCTAAACTATTCATATCAGTCCTCCAATACGCTATGAAAAATCTATCTTGGGACAAAAAGGGTTTAAAAATCGGAAATGAGAGGCTTCACCATCTATGCTTCGCAGATGACATTGTGCTGTTCTCAGAGAGCCCCGCAGAACTCCAATCTATGATATCAGAGCTAGATAACGCAAGCACAAGCGTCGGCCTGGAAATGAACATCTCAAAAACGAAGGTCATGTCTAACCACCACAGAACTCCAATTCAAACAAATAATAACATCATAGATTATGTTGATGAATATATCTACTTAGGCAAACAGGTATCCTTTCGCAAAAGTAACAATATAGAAGAAATAGACAGGCGCATATTAATCACATGGAAAAAGTTCTGGGGCTATAAAGAAGTTATGAAGTCTAACATGGACTTAAAATTAAAAAAGAAAGTAATGGATTCATGCCTCTTACCCTGTCTCACATATGGCTGTCAAACATGGATATTTGATTCAACAACCAACAGAAAGCTAACATCATGTCAAAGAGCCTTAGAACGCAGCTCACTAAAAATAAAATTGAAGGACAGAGTCCGTCACAGGACAATAAGAAAGCAGACTGGCGTGATAGATGCCTTGTCCTTCGCTCGAGGTCTGAAATGGAGGTGGGCGGGTCACCTGGCACGCTATACTGACAACAGGTGGACAAAGACCGTGACTATGTGGAAAGGACCACATGGGTACAGAAGCAGAGGGAGGCCAAAGGCAAGGTGGAAGGACGAGATAGATACCGTGGGAACATGTAATTGGTCCAACCTCGCAATAAATCGTGACAAGTGGCAATCTCTGGAGGAGGCCTTCACCCGAAGAGGGGTCCAGGCGGCATGTTTACTAGACTAACATTATCCACAATCACTACTATTCATACAAATTGTACATGCAAATGGAATAATAAAGGCTTTTTTATTTTTATTTATTTATTTTATTTATTATTTTCATAAAAGCACATTGTATCCATTGATTGAACTTCCTCGTCTTTTATCATGCAATTGGATTATACGTTGCACCCAGCACAGTTATTTGTTCATGACCCGCATTGCCGTCTCACAGTGATTGATGGCTTGTCTCATACATATGAATCAACTGATACATATAGTCATGTGATACACTAAATATGTCTAACATGCCGCACGTGTGATAAGTCCAATATAATGGATCAATAAGAAATATTAAAATAAATGATTAAATACTTATGAATGATTGATAGTAGATAAGGTTATGAAATATTGTTTAATCTATATTGGGTAGTGGGACCCATAAGCAATGAAGCACACAAGAAGTCTTATATTTCTGTGAACTAATTTATCATCATCATCATATCAGCCTATGGATGTGATGATGCTGAACATAGGCCGCCTCCATTAACTTCCATCGCTTGCATCCAGCGGCGTCCAGCGATTTATTGTTGAACTAATTTAGGTATATGTTGATAATATTATTTTCCACCTCTGTGGAGGCAGCAAGTGCAGTGAGCTGGTATTTTTTTTTATTATTTCATACCCTTATCTACTATTGAATATTCTGTGCCCTTAATAGGTTATTACATTTTTATTATTGCATAATACCAGATAGGGATCCTTTTTACTGTGAATCTTTCTAGGGGATTCCCCGAATCTGATGTGAAAATTCAGAGGTGTAGGTAAACTTTGCATGTGTGTGCATTGTTTATATCAGGGGAAGAAGAATAAGACACCACCTACACATTTTTGGGTGGTTTTTAGTAGCAATTGACTCGCTTTGTGAGTCACTTTACACACAGAGGAAAAAATCCCTTCTGATTTTAAACAGTAACACAGAATATTTAATGGACCAATCACTGCATCGTGTGTCCTTGACTTAGCCAATCAGAGCGCATTTTCGGTGGTGGGAAATTGGCGGAATAGATTGCAAGCAAAGTGAATGTCATTGCGCTTCTTTGGGTTAATTTTTCAATGGTTTACACATAACAAAGTGATACATTGCTTTATCATTGTTTCAATTGGAATCGGTATTTCAGTAAAGTTATCGCACTTGTTATTACGAATTTAAATAAACAGTATTGTATTACTATTTGTCTCCTCGTTTCCAGGATAAAAAGTTGCCTATAACACTCTGGGATAAATGTAGCTTACTGAAATAATGGCTTGCACTCAATATGCCATAGAGTATACGTTATTTAAAGATTTTAAATTTAGCCTTTTGCATCACTTTAGTGCATGTTTACCAAAATAAACGCCAGGCTGCCAATGTCGAATTCTTTGTTCCGATTCTGTGCTTGTATCATTTCACTTATGATGATGCGAATTTATTTAAATGGGTTTTAAACACGATATGTAATAAAGAAATAAAGAGTATAATAATAATATCCTGGGACATACTTCACACATACTATTGGTGTGTTCCGACAGCTGCACTTGAGAGCCAGTTCCTTTATGGTGTGCTTGACACTTTTGGCGACATAATTACTTAACATGGTGAGGTTGCGGTATTGCGGTTTTTTCTGCCAAAATACCTAGTAAAAGCAGTTTAGCCGTGGAAATCAAGCAAACATCAGACTCAGATGCACTTTCGCTTTTATGACGTGAGTAGTTATGTAGGTATGTTCTGTTTATTATTCATGTAGTCTCAGAGGTTGTGCAATATCAAGCTCATGAACCTAGCGTTTTGAATTGTGTTAGTTCAACAGAATTTTGGGAATTTTATGTTATTTGGTGTCCACATTCCTAGGAATTTGCTGTTTATTTTCTGACAAAGATATATGCTTTAAAACGGTTTAGTATTGGAGTATAGTCATATAAACATATCTATGTCCTTGGCGTTCATACTAATGAATAATAATATTAGCTCAGTATAAAATGGACAGAATGGGAACTAGGAATTCCCAGTGATATCAAAACTTCCTGTTGGCAATGTTCGTCGCATGATAACCACTTCAGAATTCTTCCGAGAATGTTGATGCATAATACTATTGTCAGCAAGGGCGGATCCAGGGGGGGGGGGGGGCTCATGGGGGTCATGACCCCCTCCTGGGCCTCGGAACTAATGTACTCGAATCACTAGAAGTACTTTTGAAAATTCTTACAAATGTACCTACTCTATTTTCGTGTGAATCTGCGGGTAACAGCTATAGAATAGTATTTTGATACCCATCCAAGCTGGATATCAGTGTGTGACCCCACCCTGACGGGCTGGATCCGCCCTTGATTGTCAGCTTATCAGAATGGAGAATATCGTATGGTGAATCATAACTATATCTGCTTTTGACTGGAGAAATATTTTTTTGATATGTACATATGAAATGCTATGGGATTATTAAATCTTAGCTGTGCATCACGGTTTCCGTCCACCATAAGACATACATAATCTTACAGAAGTATTTTGGTAAAAGATAGGTACCTCAGAGTTGACACATTGAAAATAAGTCGTTTTTTTTTGCAATGATAGGTACCTAGAATCGATTAGCAAGTCATTTTCTATTGTAGAATTTTACACTTCATTGATATTTTTGCAGAAATTCCCTAAGACAAACATGTCTGTCGCCAAGCACCGGCACCGGTGTCTTCCGGCAGTGGCACTTGAGAGCCAGTTTTCTAGGCTTTGTATAGGTCGGCAACATATTGGCAAACCCTCTGCTATTGCTAATTAACATATTTAGATCTTTCATGTCTTTAAGCGACGGTAGCAACTTAGACATAAAAAATAAGGGCGCCTGTATAGTCATAGTGGGTTATCTCACATCATCATCATATCAGCCCATGGATGTCCACTGCTGAACATAGGCCTCCCCCATTGATTTCCACTTCGAAAGGTTATCTCACATAGCATTGAATAAATAACTCGCCCGCTACCTAGAGACGCCTTGCTAGACAGATTCCATAATATTCAGGCGTGTCAGTGGGCGGCACCGTTTTATCTACTGGTGACATATATGTATTGTCTTATCATTAAGTACTGTTGTCACTTAGTGCAGTGGTATAGTGGGTATAGGTGATTATCTGACTGATGGCCGCTCGTACTCGATTCTGCGATTTTCACAATTCACGCACACGAGTATTGTCATTGTTTTCGTCTCTAAACTCTCGGTACTCGTTGCTATATGGAGTTATCTACTCTATTGTTCTGTGAGTGACGTGTGTAGGTACTGGTATATGGGAATTTATTTTTCGTAGGTACCTTATTAAAAGTTTAATTTAATAGAATTTCCCTATGCTAGTTTAGTTTGTGTGGATATTTGGATTTGATAGATCCTGTCCTCAAATCACATAATGTCTTTTGTTACGCGTGCGAAACCGTAGGTTTAGGAAACTAGTTCAGTATTATGCAATCATAATTTCGTGGGAGTGTAGCATGCACAGAAATCGAATTATTAGATACTCTCTACGCTAATTGCACCAATCGATACGCCATATGTAAAATGTTGTCCACACGTATCTAAATATTCATGTTTTCAACCTCTTGTAGTTTAGGGTAAAATAGTCTGCATTTCGACTGTAAGCTAGCTACAAAATTGCAGGTTGATTTTGCAGTAAATGTATCTGTAACCGACTGCACAGTCTGCTTGCAGTCGGCCTGCAGTTCTGGTCCAACTGCACAAAAACATCCATACTGCCTTTTTGCTGCAGTCACAAAAACTGCACTTATGACCACACCACTAGCCGTTTAAATAAAATAAACTTTATTGTAGACAAGAAATATTTTTAGTTAGACACCACCACTTACATTAGCTATATGTTACAAATATGCGTAAATAAATTATTAACGTATTAAGTAAATAAAATATTATCGTAATCGTATAATCTACAATTAAAGAAACGCTTCACGATGACTAAACCAACCTTGCCAATGCCTTATTAGTGGAGCTGCGTGTGATCGTTACCACAAGTTGGTTATAATATAATAACATTGTTACAATTTTCAAATAAAGTTCGTCATTTTATTGAAATTGGTCGTATTAGTGTCATATATAACTGCTGTGTTGAAGCTTCCTAAACCATACGAAAACGGAACGTTACAAATTCATATTATAACATAACTTTAACGGAAGAATTCCATATACACCGACGGGCCAGTTGGCGCAGTTGGTTAAGGTTCACCTTACGCGCCGCAGGTCGTGGGTTCGATTCCCACACAGGACATGTATTTGTGTGCATGAACATGTCTGTATGTCCTGAGTCTGGGTGTAATTATATATATTAAGTATGTATTTACAAACAAAAAGTAGTATATGTATTATATCAGTTATCTGGTTTCCATAGTACAAGCTCTGCTTATTTGGGATCAGATGACCTTGTGTGAGGAATGTCCCAGGATATTTATTTATTATTTATTTATATACTATAGACAACGTTGGTATGAAATCTCTACCTGCAGACCACATCGCATGTGGCTGTGTTGAAAATAATTCGCAGACCTTCACACCTATTATCGCTGATTACTGTACCTCCGCTACCACTCCACACCAAAACACGACTATGTCCTTTATTGCCTTACGCATAACCATCTGAATTGCTTGTAACATACATCCTAACTTAAGCTCATTACATTAAAATGACACTCACTTGAAACACAATACTAACATACACATATAATTTGATAAAAGTACACGTAATCCTCAACCTTCAATCATTGTAATAACGACTATATTGGCATATGTGAATCAATAACTATTCTGGGGAAACATTACTTAGTACATTGTGTCAGCTGATGCTAATGTTTGTTGTGGCGGACCGTCATTCGTACGTTAATCTAGTGTGGGTGCAATGTCTGAAGCCAGAGGTGTGTTGTTTTAGTTTATAAAATCGCTGTGCTGTGTTTATTACCCAAACTGGAGTAAATCTGTATAAAAAAGCGAGTTACAAATACCTTGTGCGCGTCATTTTGTCCCCGATCGGTCTCCGGGTATTTGTAAGCCGCCTTAAAATGTACCTATATAAATGTTGAGGAAATTCTTACTGTATTTTCCAAAGTGACTGTGCTGTCTCGTGTAAAATGAATCCGTGTCAGCATGTAACTGCTATAATGTCCATTGCATCAGTGTTAGGCTTCCTGAGAAAAAAATCACAGATATAATCACCGGCTTAAAGGAAAAAGTCTAAATTCAGTGGTGAATATAAAAGCTAAATATTTAATTCGCTTCAATAAAATTGAAGGCAAGTTATACTAACATCATCCAGCGTGAGTCACAAATTCTCACACTTCCTTATTATTACCACTGTAAGTGGATGTTACAGTCCCAAAATTGGTTACACAGACTGTCAGCTACATTGCACACTATAACATTACATTATACCTCTTTCTTATTACCCGACTACGGTAGACCCTCATCTTATGAAGTTCCTTATCCCGACTTTTAGGAGTTATTTAATGTATTTCCTTTACTTGGTGACTATATCTGTTAATGCTAAATGCATGTAAACATGTATAGAATGAATATTTATTGTAAACCGTATAAAATGTTTGTTATTTGCCATTTCAAAGAGCGTGCTCGAGCCTGTAATTTTACAAGAAAAAACCCCGCAAAACCGCTCTCAATTTATTCGAAAATAATAAGCATAAATAAATGCTAACTATTTATATAAGCTTATATAAAACTATCATGTTGCTATAATTCATCAACGTATTTAACTAAAGTCTAAATAATTTTACCAGTTGTAGTAATGAATTCATAAATTAAAATATATTTAACGTTAATTAGAGAAACATTAATTAAAATATTTGGCAGTTGGCTAACATTTTATCCTGTAAACTCTCAACGGATTCATTCATAATACACCAGGAAAATACTTTTCAAGTATAATGAATGGATTTTCATAATTATAATTTATGTTTAACAATATATTTTCTTAAAAACAGATCAAAATCAAGGTGGCTACCCGCAACAGGGCGGCTACCCGCAACAGGGTGGCTACCGACAGGCGGGATACCCACCACAACCTGGCTACCCGCAGGCGGGATATCCACCTCAACCTGGCTACCCCCAAGCTGGCTACCCGCCTCCACCGCAACCAGGATTCCAAGCTTACGGAGGAGCGGGCTATGGAGACGTTAGTATTTTGATGCATTTTATATTTAAACTAGCTGTACCCCGCGGTTTCATGCGCTTTCCCGGGGTAAAAAGCATATAACACTTGGGGATACTGTAGCTTCGTATTAGCACATAGTATTATATTAGTAATGTGTGGTATTAGTGAAAGTATTTTTCTATTCCGACTGGTAGTTCCAGAGATTAACGCGCAAACAAACAATGCAGTCGAACTCTGCATCTGCAGTTGTATGCAGACGAACTCTGCATCTGCAGTTGTATGCAGTCGAACTGCATTTATCTGCAGACGAACTTAAAAACTGCACAGTGAAATGATAAAATCAAGTGCGCTATAGTCAACTGCAAACCTGTATATCTAAGGAGCCAAAGAGGTTACAAATTAAAAAGCCATAGATTTATAACATATTGTGAAATAAATGCAAAAGGGAATGTTACAGTAGTAATGACCGCGCCAGTTCGTCTCGGCATGTCTCAATGACCTACAATTGATGAGGACTTGACCTCTTTATATGGGGCTTATGGACTCTGGCGCCACGCTGTCTATGTCTGCAGTATCAGTTCAAATTGTCATAGATCTTCCTACTAACGTGAATGCATTTTAGGAATCATAGAATCATAGCGGGATCTTTACAAATAAGTAAATAATGATAAATTATTAAGTTGCCCTAGTCGTTAAAATCGATCGTGAAGCCTGCAGCAAGTCGCTTAGCAGGGTTATTGATATGAAGGTCACAGTCGTTTTCATTTGAAATTTACTCAATAACTAGATATTTTTATTGTCAAGGTCCTTGTATCCAGCGACTCAGGACAGTGTTGTCTGTCTCGGCTCGTAGATACTTGCTGGTAAGAGACAGCATCCCAACCATCAAACTCACATTTCTATTAAGAATCAACTGCTGTATAGGCCTAGGTCTCCCCCATAGGTTTCCATTACGAACTGCTTGTATCTTGTAAACATCAGGGCTATTTGGCAGTCGAAACTATATGCTATCTCTCTCGGTTTGCACGTGTGGGAAAGAGAGCAATCCAAACATTAACCAGGTACGCCGCTCAAGACATTAATTATGTCCTACCATAGTGAAATTATGACTAAACGGTTAACAAAGTTTAAACGCCATTTGCAACCATAAAAATGGTCTAGTAAGCTCCGACTCATGACTGTCAAATTACTGTTTCGTAACATAATGAATTAATCATTAGATGTCTGCTTTTGATTCTTAATTGATATGGAATTCGTTGGGACCAGTTTCCGAGTGAGTTTTTCATCTTTTTTTATTTCTAACCGGTTTTTAATGTGGTTTAAATTCCACTTCACGACAGTTGTTAGTTGTTTGGTGTCTAGTTGAGTGGTGTTATAAGAAATCAGTGACGAAATTAACAAATAATCCAAAATGAATTTGGAGAAAACTGATTACGGTTCAGTGTCTAAGGTAAAAAAGATTGTTTGCGTTATTTTCTTGTATTGAAATACCAATTTACATAAATAAAAATACTTCTTCGCGTAGTGTTTCAAAATATTATGAAATTTTTTACCCAGGTGACTGAGTTGGCATATTTGCATATACTGTAACACTACTCACATTTAAGTTGCGATTAAGTGGTCATTTGGCAGTGCGATTGTATAGTAAAGATAGGGTTTTCTCATGTATTAGATGATCCCAAATCTGAAGTGTTCCTTCACCGAATGCTCAAGCTCATTGTAAGTCTCGAAATCTCGACCTTCAATAAGGCTATTGACGTCATTACAGAGCTATCATCCCGCTAAAGTAATAATAATAAAAAATAAATACTAATAATAATAAAATGTATTTATTTCTCCCACAATAAGTTACAATAGTAATACATAGCTACATTTAGACAGTAAAATACTTAAATTGCGGGAGACTGGTGCCTAAACTAGGCAGGGCCTGTATTTCAGGACACCTGTACGTGGATTACGTAACTTTATTTCAATGAAATTCAGATTGAATTAACTTCTGAATCATAGAAATATTACAAAATCGGAAAAGGTTCCATTTCTAATGAACCACTGTTTGTATTTGCATTTATCAGAACGTAAAAAAGTTATCAGAAAACCGCTATAATGAACCGATTTCAATTCGAAAATGATTGAAATTTAGTTACGTAATCGCCCCACAGGTCTCCAAACCACGGTTGATGTAAAAAAAAAACCTCAAGTAACTAAACAATAACAAGATAGGTATACGGGATAACATGACAATTTGTACATATTTTTTTAAGTGTGTATGAGGTGTGTTTTAAAAGTGTGTAGGGGTGGATGGGTAAAAGTAAGTAAAGTGTGGGTCAATGATGATTCCTTTACCCAAACTCACGTCATTCATAGTGCGTTAGTTTTACGCACAGGTTGCACCATTTACGTAAATCTCGATGACTAACTAGAGACTGACTTTGAGTGTTACTATTGTATGTTATTATTCACAATATCAATATCAAATTAAGTGACTCGTTAAGGAATATCGACGTCAAATAATGCGTGAAATTAATCATGCATACAATATACAGAAGACGTCATATTTACGCTTAGTAGATGTGAATAAATGGGTATTCCCTTTGAACGTTTCAACAATAGACGGAAAGATAAACAGATAGATGATACATTTATTGCCTTGCCATATAACAATACTTACAACTGAGCAAATAAAAAAAATAAAGTACATACAAAGTTGGTAGTAATCATAATATACTTCTAACTACTATTGTAAATGTGAACCCAAAAAAATAAGAAAAGTAAATTAATTTACTTACTGTTTTTTCAAAATCAGCATACAATTGGTAATTTTTCCATTGATAGACGAAAATAGGTACAGTAGTACCCAATTAATATGGCTTACCGATGTACCTGCGCAGAAGATACATTTTTAAAGCGCGGGAAACGCTATTGGCCGACAGCTGCCGTCATGTTAGCGCGCGCCGTGCGGAGGGGCGTGACTTGCGAGTGAGACGGAACTAACAGCTGCAGTGTATTATGAACCTTATAGTAGTGATCTAAGGTTGATTGTAAATTTTAAGCATTCTTTCGTTAATCTTCGGGGCCATACTTTCTTTTCTGTGCGAACGAAGATTTACGACGCGCCATATAAGTTGGGTAATACTGTACAGTACCATTACATTACATTTACAATATTTAATATTTTTGTAAACGTAAACTATCAAGTATTGTTCCAAATGTTCAGTGGTAAGATTGTGTCTTCGATCATTCAAAATATTTTTTATAAGTGGAAAAGGATCGCTCTACATGCACTCAGGTAACTAGGCAGAATTTTAACTCGGGTGCTATGTTAGCACAGGTTTCTAAATATTCGTCGATAAATATTGTAAATGTGTCGATAATATGCATCATAACTAGATCTTAGGTAAAATATGATATTACCGTTGAAGATCGCTTAAATACACAAATGCATATAATCCGGTCTTTAGTGATGATGTTTGTTACTCTTTCATGCAAAAACTTCTGAACGGATGTTAAATTATTACAAAATCGGTCCACTATGGGCTACAACATTATCTTCGTACCGATCCTTATCACCGTACAGTCATGTAGATAGTATAATCAGTCGATACCCCTCGCCCATAGCGATTGCACAGTCATATTTTTAATACACGCAACATGTCTCAGGTATTTTATATTTCTAGTAAACAATGTTTGTTTTTAATTGTGTATATAGTTTTATTCACAATCTCGGTATAGAAGTGTGATTAGAAGATAAGAGTATTTGCAGTGTATTTCTACAGTTGATAACTACTTTTTTATTATGATGCTTAATCTACAACTTTAGGCGCCGATCCCACAGAGAGTTCTAGAGTTCCGAGTTCTGCATTCCTATTCCTATTGTTGACTATTGTACACACAGCAAACAGTCTAGAGTTCTGCAATATTCGCTACTGATCGCACATCATACACTTTTTTTACTTTCAAAGGCCCCACGTAGCTTACAGTCAACGCGGAATGCAGAACTCGGAACGCGGAACTCTAGAACTCTTCTCTGTGGGATCGGCGCATTACTCTTCTTCCCAATTTCTAAAAGCATGATAAACGTTCATCTTTTGTTAATATACCTGTCTCTATCATTTAAATAGAAAATGACAAAGATATCAACAATAAATAGCCCATAAACTGCTATGGGCTCTCCACCTATTTACCATTGACGTTTAAATGAATTCAATGAAAAATGTGTCTAATATTAATAGACAGAGGTCTCAATGTATATTTTTTTATTCCAGCCTGGTTACGCGCCCCCGCCCGGAGACTCAGTCGGTGAAGATGGTGATGTTAAGGGCTTCGATTTCAGTGAACAGTCCATTCGGAAGGCGTTTGTTCGAAAGGTCAGTCAGTACTACCAATGCAATGGCGGATAAATTTCAGTATGGGGGGGTTAGGGGCTTGACCGAACGGAGTGTAGATGCTTTGGGGTGGGGGGGATAGGCTTGAGAAGTTAAAATGTTTTCATAACACAAGTAAGATCAATTGTGCAAAATGAAATGAAATACCCTTTTTGTCTTGTCTTTTTTGCCGCCTCAGTGGTTGAAGCGAAACATTTTTTTTACAAGCTTTTTTAACTTGCAATGTATGTATGTATGTTTGTTCGGGTGGAACCATGCATGTCGAATTTCAATTTTCATTGACTTGATATTTGGTATACATTAGTATCATCATCCAAAAAATATTTAAAAAATGTAACCTTGCTGAGTTTCTTGCCGGATTCTTCAGTTGAAGGCCGAGTTCCGAACCGGTGGTAACCTCAGTAAATGTGACCTTCATAAGTGCCCTTCTGGGGCCTAAATTGAGTAAATGGCTTTGACTTTGACTATATTGGATGACAATGCAAGTGTAGTCAACAAAAAGTACAGTAAAAAAGCTTGTATTAAAAATTTAATTTTTAATAAAGAACTTATTTAATATAGCTGGTAAAATTTTGTAAAGATACCTTCGTTTAATATTGTATGTGTCGTTTTCAGGTATACGCGATTCTGATGTGCCAGCTGCTGGTGACGTTGGCCTTTATCGCACTGTTCACGTTCCATAAAGCCACTAATGCGTGGGCCACCAATCCATCCAATCGGTGGGCGTTGTAAGTATACTGAATATTTTGTATAATTTGTTATGCGCAAGTGCTCATGGTTAGCTGTTCTTAATCGATCGGCAAAGTTAAGCTATCACCGATGAGGCCGGTATCTGGATGGGTGACCGCCTAGTGGTATTTCAACTCAGCGTTTCCGTGCTTCAGAAGGCACGTAAAGTCGTTGGTCCCGGTTATCACTTAATTGTGATAGTCGTTAAGCTAGTTGGATGACTCCTAGGCGGCTTGAAAAATTCCAGCAGTAGGTTGACCACTAGCCTACCTCCACCGATTCGCAGTGGGCACGCGTGGTGGAGTATCATTGTACGAAAGCCGGAGTTGGAATATAATACTCGTTTAGAGGTCTAATCGTCACAGTCATAGATTTAAAATATTTATAGAGCGACTTTACTAGAGTACGGTCCGTGAGCACCGATCTAAATGCTCTTATTGGTGAGTAGCGACACCACGGACCCGAGACCTCCGGGCGGGGGCGGTACCTATGCCCCCGCCTCTTCTGCGTAATAGCGGGGAAACCCACTCCGAGATTACTCGCGATGGTGAAACCGGTGCACACCTCTCGACACCCTTAGCTGCTGACACCAATGTTGCTCCCTTTGTCACCTTTGCTTCGGTGACTGTTTTTGGGGGGCCCATTTTTTAGTTAGCGGTCACCATCTGCCAGGATATTATTATCAAGATTGAGACATTTGATTTGGCAGGCGTCCCGTTGTCTCAATCAATAGCCCAGCAACCATATAGTTCCCTTCTTTTCTGCAATAGTCCTTGCACTTCGCGGGTGCTGTCTTTGGCCGTATCTCTTCAATAGCACGGGCAGAGATAGAATCCGCTTAGTGTACATATCCCAACACATTAAAGTATTTTAAAGGGACCTCTACGTGCTGGATCTGTATCCCCATGCACGCCTTCCAAAAGGACCAGTCCTTGGACCGTGAAACTCCATAAGGAATGATACAATAATAATAATAATCATGGGTTATGTTACCCCATTAATATCATATAATAAAACATTAAATAAGTTTGGAACTCAAATCTGTTTCATATTCTGCAACGATCCGTCGTAGGAAATACAAATTTGTTTACTTGCATGTTTTTTTTCCAGCTGGGTATCGTTTGCAGTGGTGTTTGCGTGTCTGATAGTGATGTCTTGCTGCGGGAACGTTCGCCGGCAAGCTCCCATGAACTTCATATTCCTGGGAATATTCACGGTGGCCGAGAGTTTCATGCTTGGACTCACTACCAGCGTCTACGATGGCTCAGCGGTCAGTATTTTATACTACTTGGGTAGCATACGGCCTGATGGTAAGCGGTTACCGTTGCAACAGGTGTATCTCGCGTGTTACTGACCCTGACTTCACACCCAGAAGGGCGGAAAGGAACAATATTTTGTACTAAATGTCTGGTCCATCTTCGTCACTTAAGAAGAATTTTTTTTAGTGCAGATCCTCTACAAAATAAAGATATCGGCGTTCATTAATATATAACAACTATCCGACCAAGCTTCTTGCGATCAACAAATAAAAAATTTCATAAAATGTGTTTCGGAATTTGACTTGGAAAGTATTCTGGGAGTTTTGAAAAATTGGTGGTATTATAGATTTCGAGATGCTCGTGCTCAATTTTAATTTTGCTCGTATCAATGCCGCTCGCGCCGCCATATTGGATAAATAGCGTCTAAAATCAGTTTTTTAATATCTTGAATTCTGGCGACCATACTCACGTGCAGGAACACAACATAATAATACATTGTGAATAATTGTGATGTGTGTGCAAAGTTGGTGTTTGTTCAATCAATGCACAGGCGTGTCATATGACGTTTTTCAACACAGTTGCTTGGAAAAAAACATCATCCACATCATCAATCACACAATGAGAACGTAAACAAATATCGCGCAGGTTTATTTTTTTAACTGCGATGCCCAGTCAATCTATTTTACCCGTTAAAATTAAGAATGCTTCGTCTACACATATATCACTTTCAGTGAGGTACAAACTTAACATAATCAGGATTATACCTACCATCAAACTGTACGTAAAGTAAAAAGCACTAATGCGTAATTAAAGCTGCATTGGCACTGATTCTGTTTTTCACAACTTAACTAATTTTAGTCTCACTATGGTCCTGATTCTGTTGTTCACAACTAATTTTAATCTCACTATGTCTCTTTCTAACAAAGAACATAAGAAAAGGATGTAAGAAATTTAGTCCTGTCAAATTAGTCCAATGCTTGTTTTCAATATAAATTTAGTCGCCATCTATCGCGGTTACGCCTAAATACACGCAAAATAAGACGGCAAAGATTAATTTGACAACTTAAAATATGTTCTATCCTTTTTCAATAATGTTCGTAAGAAAGAGATGAGATGTGACTAAAATTAGTTTAGTGCGATTTACAACAGAATCGGCACCATTGTCTCTTACTAACAAAGAACATAAGAAAAGGATGTAAGAAATTTAGTCCTGTCAAATTAGTCCAATGATTGTTTTCAATATACATTTAGTCACCATCTATCGCGGTTACGTCTAAATACCCGCAAAATAAGACGGCAAAGATTAATTTGACAACTTAAAATATGTTCTATCCTTTTTCAATAATGTTCGCAAGAAAGAGATGTGATGTGACTAAAATTAGTTTAGTGCGATTTACAACAGAATCGACACCAATATTATAGTAAAAACGGTGCAGTAAATGTCACTTTACGAGCAAGTGTGTTGAAAGGTTACTTGGCTGCGGTATTCTGTAAGGTCGTGCTGCTCTTTGAGCGAATAGATTATCACTGATCTGTGCGCCTAATACCAAAGAAGTGATGTACTTTTATGGATATACCGTTTCCGTGGCATGTTGTATATGTTTTGATAATGTTGTGATGCAGGTAATGATGGCGGTGGGTATAACGGCGGCGGTGTGCCTGGCGCTGACGCTGTTCGCCTTCCAGACCAAGTGGGACTTCACCATGATGGGCGGCGCCCTGCTCTGTGCCGCCGTCATACTGCTGCTGTTCGGTAAGATAAAAATGTATTTATTCGATTTAGGCCTGATGGTAAGCGGTTACCGCAGCCTATGGACGCTTTCATCACCAGGGGTGTTACTCGCGCGTTGCCGACCCTGCAGAAATCTCTTCACACCCTTTTTGAAGAACCCCATGCTGTACTCCATTGGGAAAACCACGGCAGGGAGCTCATTCCACAATCTGAGCGTCCGCGGAAGGAAGCTCCTTTGAGACCGCACAGTTCGAAACAATTTTGGTTCCAATATGTGGAGATGGACATCGATGGCGAGAGTTGCGATGGTAGAATGTAGCCGTGGGCATCATCTTAAACAATTCTTCAGAACACTGTCCGTTATACAAGCGGTAGAATACACATAAGGAGGCAAAGTCTCTCCTCAGACTGAGGGGCTCTAGACCGCTTGTGAGCTCAGGATCGTTAACAATTCTAGCAGCACGTCGCTGAACCGAGTCTAAAGGCCCAAGCTGGTATCCAGGTGCCCCCGCCCACAGATGACAGCAGTACTCCATATGAGGCCGGACTTGCGACTTATAAAGTTGCAGTCTTTGGCCCGACGTGAAGTACTGCTTCGCTTTGTTGAGCACTCCAAGCTTTTTGGATGCCAGCTTAACCTTGTCTTCTAAGTGACTACGGAACAAAACATCGCTAGAAATGTCGACGCCAAGGATCCCAATGCTTTTACTGATGTTCAAGGACGTGTTCTGGAATTGTGGAGCTACAGCAAATGGGGTTTTCTTAGCGGTTAGCGGTAACATTATAAGTGCCCACTTATAATGTTTGTTTTTGAAGAAAAATATGTCATTTGTTTCCTATAGGCCACGCGGGCGAAGCCGCGGGCAGAAGCTTGTTTATAATAAAATGCCTAAAAAAAACTCAATAAATCAATATTTTTTTTTAATTTTTTTTTCTTTTTTTTCAGGAATCATCGCAATTTTCTTACCGCACAACAAAATAATGACCCTGGTTTACGCTTCACTTGGTGTCCTCATATTCTCTCTATACCTCGTATACGACACGCAGCTAATGATGGGTGGCAAACATAAGTACAGCATTTCACCCGAGGAATACATCTTTGCAGCATTGAACTTGTATCTCGACATTATTAATATCTTCCTGTACATCTTAACTATTATTGGAGCTTCGAGGGAGTAGGTGTCGAAATAATGGTGACGGTCAACGAGCGTTTTTGTTTAAGCAATGTATGATTTGAGTTCGTCTTGTCATTTGATTTGAGATCAGGGTGCCTAGACAAGATGGTTGTCGACAATCGTCATCGTTAGTAAACGATCAACCTTTGTATGGGATTGACATTACAAATCGGAATATCACGTGATTTTTAACAATCTCTTATGTCAATCCCATACAAAGGTTGATCGTTTACTAACGATGACGATTGTCGATAACCATCTTGACTGCTGGCCCAGGGCCCCGAATCTCGCATTTTCGACATCCATGTCCAATTAGAGATTTGGCGAAAAACATGGCGGGCTTCTGTCAAAATGTAGAGATTTTAAGATATCCATCTTTTTCGGCAAATTTCTAATGCGACATTGATGTAAGAATTGGGCCCCGATTCTTAAACATTTGCCGAATAATTTGACGGATGTCATAAATTCTATACATTTTGACAGAAGAACGCCATGTCAAATGCGAAATCAATGTCGAAAATGCGAGAATTTGGGGACTGTTATAACATCACATTTTTATTTTATTTTATGTTAGACGTAAAGTTGATTATAGACTGTAAAGTGATGTAATGTTATAAGCTTTCTTTTTTTAATTTCTAAAACAATTGATTTCAATATTTTTCTAAATTTGTGATGTGAGATATTGAGTTACCTAATTTGGAGCTTATTATATGTGTGATAGAAGTCAATTTGCATTTATATGGAAAGGAAGTGACCGTTACCTTTTGATATACCTACCATTATTCCCAATGTCACCTTTGCTTAATGCTATAAATTAAAATACCATAACCCTCATACTAATGGTATTTTCCATGCAAATTTAGACCTAGTATGGTTAATATAAGATTGCTTTTCACAAAATATATCTACAGGTTGTATAATCATACGTACAGAGAGATAATTTTAGTTGTTACAGTCCACTGCTGGTCAGAGGTTTTGAATTTAAATAAATATAAAACTAACTGTACCCCTGGTTTCGCCCGTGATATTCCTCAATAAATGGGGTATGTAAAGTAAAAATGTAGTCATTAGTTCCCGAGATAAACGCTTTAAAAATTCGGCTTTATAATATTTGTATCTATAGATAACATTTAAATACCTTTTATTTTTATTTTATCTGTTAACCATACTAGGTCTTACCTTTTCTTAAGATGTAATTGATAATTATAATTATATTTACTTTAGTTCAATATTTATGTTAAGATTTTGTTATGTAAATGATTATTAAACTACTTAATAGTAAAAACAAACTTATTTTTTCTCAACCAAATATTCACCTTAATTATATACGATTAAAGGAGGTTTTTGATTGACACGTGATTTTTTAAGGTATATGTTTAGAAAAACAATATATTGTGCTTCTGTGGACTTAAAATGCTGCTAGAATAAATGTAAGATATATTTAACGCGGACAATACAATATGTTTAATATTTCATTAAAAACAGTATCTCAATTCGATCCACGATTTTCAACCTTCATGCAACATCATAGAACATAAATTGAAATACACGAAAATATTAAATTTTAATTTTAAAGAATACTCAAGTCATAACTACTAATGAACTTTGCACCTTAACGAGCATTTCATGCTTAATTATGGACTGTATTGTAAGGGAATACAGTTCAAAGTCTTATATACCGCCACTACCTAAAATTCATTAAAATAAGCATACTTATTGATAATGTATTTAATCTGATATATTTATTCTTAATAATAGCACGTGATATAGATATTTTGGTCCATTGTATGTATGAGTAGCAATAACAAGTTTTGAAATATTCATCAGTTACGAACTTTTTTAAACAAAGACAACACTTTTTGTCCTGGGTGTAATTATTTAAAAAGGGTGTAACGTAGATGTAAAATCTATGGAATTAAAGAACCTTGTTTAGGTGAAAGTAATTTTTTGAAATAATTAAAAACATTTTTTTTTCATTTATTTTGTTATAGTGTTTTCTATAGACACCATGTTTAAATAAACCTATGATTTTTTTTTAATATAGTAGATATATATGTAGTTTGTAGTCATACAAAATATAATTTTAACTTGTTCATATTAAAGCTTATTTTTGATTATATAAATGAGATGTTTGGTATGGGACTAACATGGTGTTGGATGGACTGAATATAGAGTATGTTAGCATAGAGCTAAATTTATGTAACTATTAATAGCAGACATGTTTTTGAAATTGATTAAACAATTGACACGTAGAAAAAATAATGTTAAAGTCAACATTTACACCCGGGCACCCGAAGTAATACGAAGGATAAAAAAAATTAAACTAAATAGCCAGGGCCGTCGGGCAAATTCTTGCACTCAAGAATTTAGGGCCCCGTTGGAAAGTAAAAAAGCGAATAACAAAAAGAAATTGCTGCTATGATTTTATATTTTTACCATGTTCAACATTAAAAAGCTGAACTAGTGTCTGATGAACATTTTAATTTATAATGTTGAGGGTACTTACAATCTGCCTAAAATAGAAAATAAACGTGTAAGCGAATATATCGGCATTTCGGGGCCTCCGTTAGTGTGGTAACGGGCCCCTTATGCCTTTATGGTTCAGACGGAACTGTAAATAGCTTAGCTTTCAATACATATTTTGATACGGCACATAGAGGTTAGGGAGATATTGAGTGTTTTAGTTTATTTCAAAAACATGTGTTAGCTCGTAGTGATTCAATAATTATATTTTTGTTTCAGTGTACAAGTTATGAATAAAATATTTATTCTCACTCTATAAATGCTCTTTTTATACCTGAAACCTATCATAAAAGAAAAAGGAGTAAATCATCATTATATACTTACAGCCCCACAAACTAATTTGGCCTAATCTAATCTAATAATAATCTAATCAAATCTAAATCTAAAAAATCTTAATCTGCGTTAACTCACAGAGTGGAGAGTTAACGCAGGAGCAACCAACCAATGAACGTAGTGGTTATATTCTCTTTGACCAATGGCGAATGGAGACAGATTGCCATTTCAAAATGGCGTCGTTAGTACCTCTTTTGACCACCGGGCCAGATAAGTTTGATGCGTTGTATACATACTGTCTGTCTATGTCTACTATTATTGCTTTTATACAGGATAACTTCAAGAGGTAGCCAAATTTTTGGAGGTTATTGTACTCATCTCATCAATCAATTCCGAAATAGGAAAAAAGAAACTCATCAATTTTGAACGTGCAGCGTAATTCCTTTTTATTAGGCACGATAACTGAGTTTGGCGGATGATTTTCCCTTTTCAATGGATCCTTATCCATTAGGATTTAAAAAAAAGATTATATTACAGTAACAGTTACTCATGATGTCAATTTGTTATTATTTTTACCGAAAAATCTGTTGATAAGCTCATGAACTCTTATTTTGACAAAACGTTTTCAACGATGTATCAATATTATTTATCATATAATGTCAAGTCAAACCCAGGCAAGCAACTAGGTAACTATTGGAGTTATTGATAACCCAGGTTGACGCGATAGTAAATATCTGCGAAGTAATTGTACCCTTGTACAACCTTGGGTGTAAACTACGAATAATAAGGTGTAAATAATAAATGTTAGAAAACGCAAATATCGCGTTTCTCAGGAACGGTACCCCGAGTGTAAAGAATTAACGTTAATAAACGCATTATTGAGTTAACTATAAATTAGTATGGGAGAAATTAGTACCATGAGTATTCCGCTAGAGGCGCTGTGTCAATTCCTATGGAGAAATGTCGTACAATTCTTTACACTCGGGGTACTGGTTACAGCGCCTCTCTCGGGTTTAAGTAAAACTCCAACTCGATAGCGTTTCGTTTCCCTTAAAATACACTCTGGCTTACATGTCTGAAAGCTCGCTATACGTTTGCAAAAAAACATTAAAATCGGTTGAGCCGTTTTGGTGATAAATAGTAAAGGTAGATGGCGAGATGTGCGATAGCAGAAGATAGCCGTGGACATGAAGTCAAACAATTCCTCTAAAAAACCGTGCGAGATAAAACACACATAAGGAGGCAAAGTCTCTCCTCAGGGGCTCTAAAACCGCTTTGGATCGTCTACAATTCTACTGAACCGAGTCAGAAGGCTCAAACTAATCCTCTACTCAACAGTACCTCTCTCTACCATGAGTTTTCAACACTAACGTAATCTACAGTCGCTAGCGACTACGGTGAAACATTTTGTATCAAATGCTTCCAAAAGTATCCACTAGAGGCGGTGCTCGCCATACAAAATATTCACCGTAGTCGCTAGCGTGTGTAGATTACGTTAGTGAGCAGTAGGTAGGTACTCTACTCCATATGAAGCAGGTGTGAAGTAGTAACCTACTATGATTCAGGACAAGCAGACAATACAAGTTCAAATAGATAGGTATTATGGCTGCCTTACATAATATATATAACAATTTATATTTACCTACAGGTGTAACAGACATAATTATCGATTCGTGAGCTAGCTAATTCAATTATCTAAGCTGATTAAAAATTGACTTTCAATACATAGTCATAATGTACATGACAAAATAAATCTTATCTTTCATACATACTTACCTACCATTTTTAATCACTACGGTATAATTATCTATATTATATTCAGTACTTAGTGGTCATTTGAGCCAGTAACATGTCACCATGGCTGTGTGCTTTTATCGGACTAATAATAATATTATTGATTTTTTCTTTGCGACGTAAAGATCCCGAGCCGATATTCGGTATTTATGCGGTGCCCGGCCAATGGTATTACGTGAAATATGCTTTATTCGCGTGCCTCTATTATTTTAGAAAGGTAAGTTTTAAAGAAATAATTTGTTTTCTCATCCACTTTAAACGTGCATTTCTGTCATTAAATTTTGATTGTTATTCCAATTATCGTTGAACCTATGTTCATTTAATTATTATGATAATTATGTAGGAGTTACTTATGAATCAAGTATTTAATTACCTAGGTAGTCAATAATTATGAATTGTTCATAGAAAAACTTTTTTCTGCCTTCTGCATGGGTGTCCCTTCCTGGTCAAAACTAAAACTTTTAAATTACTTGTATTAGCTTATAATTATTATAAACTATTAAATAACATATTGACTGTTTTTGCACATCATCTGCGAAAAAGAATTTAAACTTTTTTTAATGATGTAAGAGCGAATGATGACTACGGGGTAGTGTAACAGCCAGTTCACTTCTTTAGGCTCTGTATTCCAGGGGGGGGTCATGGGGGTCATTACCCCCACCTGAGTCAACTTGAATCTGAATCACTCGCACGCATCACACCCTTGATTGTGTTGTCAATAGGTTCTGTGGTCATATGAGTAATGAAAATGTGATTGACATGGTTTTAAGTATGATTTTTTCGCGCTGCGCGGCCCTTTTTCTGTAGGACGTAATCACTAGAACTAATGGACTGATTGTGAAAATTCTTAGAAATGTACCTACTCTATTTTCATGTGAATCTACGGGTAACAGCTATAGTATTGTGTATTTTGAAACCCATCTAAGCTGGATATAAGTGTGTGACCCCCCCGCCCCCTGACCTGCAGGCTGGATCCGCCCTTGCTGTATTCTCACCACTTAGTCACAAGTTTTTGTGTCTTGTTTGTGGTTTCGATTAGATGACCATCATGACCATGGCTGTATGTATGACAACATTCTCCGCGAAATTCATGAAAATCGTTGTCAAAAACGGACAAGATTGGATACCCAAAATGTACCTACCTATAATATTTGCAGGTGTGAGATAATTATTTAGGTATTAAAATAGCTTATAAGTTAAGATAAGACAACATATTGACTGTTTTTGCACATCATCTGCGAATAAGAATTTTAACTTTTTTAATTATTTAAAAGCGAATGATGACTCGGGGGTAGTGTAGTGACACCTAGCACAGCCAATTCACTTCTACAAGCTCTATATTCTCATTCTCACCACTAGTCGCAATGATTGTGAATTATCAAGTTTGTCAAAGTAAAATTCACCTTATTATGTAGTATTCTAAGAAGAATTCAGCAGCGGGCACCGATGGACGGGCGGGGCAGGGTGTGAAGGCTATAGCGGACCCGGCTGACATGGACCGGGCACAACTACTCAGTGACCACGCTAAGGTATTTATAAGGGTCAGGATGGCCCCCATTTTTTGTGTTTTAATTTATTTTTTTTTCTTTTTTTTTTTTGCACCTGGCAACCCTGACTACTTGGTTGTCAAAATTTTCTCTAATATTTAAATATTAAAATTAAGTTATTTATATCATTATTTTAATTAATAAACGTAATAAATCAATAAAACACTAATAAATACATTGTGTGGAGTGTGGGTTTTCAAATTGGAGCTGTATAACGCCAGTAACAAATCAATAAAAAGGACCTGTCAAACAAACGGATAAAATTCGAACATAAATCGCCAAAAACCTGGGGAGTATTTTGTTTTAATTGATACGTGTAACTATAGTTCTCAATATTTTCGCTAATCAACTGCGTGTACGGTACACTACACATCGCTCACATACGTAACGTGAGCTACTTCCATCACACACCCATTGGCGCCGTAAGTCTCTCTTTGTTTGACAATAAGTGGAAGCAAAGTTGTAGACAATTACACCTGCCACAGACAGTACACATACTCTGAATACGATACAGCATAGGTGCTAGACAATTAGTTGATTAAATCGCTAGAAATACAAGAAAACCTATATTTTTTTCTAAAGAATTAAGAGTAGGGTCTGTGGTTTCATAATGTCTAACATGTTGACACGCAAGGCCACTGCCCGTGATATGGAAGAAAAGCTCAGAAAGGCACTACTAGAACTAAAAGCCTCCCAAAACCTCTGCGACAAATTGCAACAAGAGCGTGAGGATAGCGAAGAAGAATTTAAAAACATTCTTAATCAGAACTCTAAATTAAAGAGTGAGTTGGCGGAACTACACAGTAGCTACGCGGACATCCTGGACCAGCGTAACCATCTTCAGGAGACAGTAACATCTTTTAGCGCATGTTGTGATACATATGACCAAGCGCTTAACCGCATCTCTGAGCTTGAGAGTAGCTTAAGTCAAGCTCATAACAATATAAATAAACAAAATTTGGATAATAGCAATCATGAGGTCAACAACACCTTGAGCCTGTATGATGAAATGATAGGGAATGATTCGTGTCAGCAGTCTGTCCAACTTACCTCTATACCTAATTCAATTTCTGATCAACCTATTTATGTTATGTCAAGCCATAATAAGATAAAAAAGTACTTAAGATTGAATAGATTTATTAAAAAATGTTACCGTAGTGCAGCCTTAAGAAGAAGTAAACAAAAAAATCTAATAAAAAAACTTAAAATATGTGATCTTAAGTTAAAGAATGGTCTAAAAATATATGACACTGACACACAGCGATTGCTCTCTGACTTAGAGGACAAAGAGCTTTGCTTAAAGGATTTATTCATCAAGTATGAACAATCCCAACAACAAATTAAAGAACACATATTGGCTGCGACTCAATTAGTAGATATGTGTAAGTATAATGAGGATAGATTTGAGTCTCTCGTTAACAACCATACTTGTGGCTGTATGCATGTGTCTGCTGATGAGTCAATGCCAGTTTTACCTGAGGTCTTGCCTGAGATTTTACCTGAGATTTTACCTGAGATTTTACCTGAGATTTTACCTGAGATCTTACCTGAGATTTTACCTGAGATTTTACCTGAGGTTTTACCTGGGGATTTGACTGGGGCTGTACCTGAGGTTGGACGAGCTGAGCTGTGTGTGAGTTGTGATTCAGAATCCTCTTTGCAAATTAAATACAAAACAGTAATTTTTACTGATAAAATAGGAGTTAACTTTGGTTCCCTTATTAATAACCATTCAAAACAGCCAGTAGTTAATTATTGTATGCCAGGTGCTTCTTACATGCAGATTATTAAAAGAATAATACAAATGAAATTTGACAACTATACCACAGTTGTAATTTTAGTTGGTCATGGACTAGATGTACATAGGATAGACCTGTTTAATAGCTTTGAGTCCTTACAAAGGTTAGGGGTACTAAAAGTAATGTTATGTGCTTTTCCCTACTCAGTTGACTATACTGACAAACAGAATAGTTATATCATGTTTCTGAATAATGTATTATTTAATTTGACATGTCACAATGACAATATTTTGTTTTTCGACACTAATAAGTTTGTTAGTGGAATAAAATTAAATCGGGATTCACTGAAAATGCCTAGAAGGACGAAAAACCTGATTGCTACATTGATAGCTTATAATATTGATAGTGTTATAGTAAATATAACAAACAGTAGGTTAAGTGACGAAGCAATATTATCTAGTAACTCTAATAATATTGTGATTAATTCTTTAAACATATAGTTTCGACAAAAGAGAAGCCTAGACAAAGTATTGTTTTATTGCATCAGAACATAAATCGCTTCTCTGGCAAAATATATGATATTGAACTTTTATTGGATAAAACCCAGGTTGATATTTTATGCTTTACTGAAACCTGGTTAAAACCTGATATGATGCTCTTTAATATTAACAATTTCACCGTCGCCAGTGCGTTCAACAGAGTGTCTGCTAATGGTGGTGGATCTATTATTTTATTAAACAGCAACATAAAATTCAAAAATCGTACAGATATATGTAGTCATTCTGTGGAGCGCGTCTGTGAGGTGGCATGTGCAGAGATTGAAAGCTCCATCATCGTATGTGTATATAGACCTCCGGCTTCTGATTTTTCTTTGTTTTATTCTATAATAGAAGAGATTCTTAGTAAACTTTTCAAATCCAAAAAGTCTATAGTAGTTTGTGGTGACTTCAATATTGATATTCTTGTTACTTCATCAGATAGAAACAATTTTATTTCTTTATTCAAATCATTTAATATGGATCTTTTGTTTTGTGAACCGACACGGGTAACAGCCACATCTTCAACATGCATTGACAACATTATTACAAATGGGAGTACTTTGGATAAGTTCTTAATTCCTGGTGTTCGCTCGGATCATTTGGCTCAAGTTGTTAGATTGCCCTCTCAAAGCCAAATATTATATGAAGTAAGTAGGGAATTTAGACCAACCACAAAGTACAAGTTAGAGAAATTTAATAGTCATTTAGAATTGAGTCTTGCTAATACCTATTTCGAATCTGATGATCCTAATCATAACTATGAAACATTGTTTACTGAGATTTGTAAAGGATTTAATAAATATTGCCCGATTAAATCTACTAAGGTAACTGATAAACTAAAATTCTGTGATTGGGCCACTAAAGGAATAAGATTGAGTAGAGAAAACATGTATGAACTCTATCGTAAAAAATCAAACACAACTAACGAAGAGTTTCATACATATGTTAGGAATTATTCAAAAATATTTAAATTAGTTTGTAATAGAGCAAAAGCCATTTTCATTGCCAAAAAAGTTAGTGATTCGACTAATAAAATTAAAACGGTGTGGAAAATTATAAACACGGAGACTGGTAAAAATAAAAAGGAAGAAGACACAATTAACCTTAAAATTTATGATAAGTTTATCTCCGATAAATTTGAAGTAGCGAGTGCTTTCGAATCTTTTTTTTCAACAATACCTACTGAAGCCACTAAGTATCTTGCATCTTCACCTAAGAAAGCCGAGTGTCTCCTTAAAGACAATTTCCCAAAACATATTCCCAATTTTTTATTTAAGTTTATTGATGCTAGTGAAATATTAGGAGCTTTCAAGTCTTTGAATATAAAAAATACAGAAGACTTATGGGGCTTATCAGTTAAAGTAATCCACTCAGTTATAACTAGTATAGCACCTATTTTAGCAGCTATTTTTAATCAATGTATTGTTCAGGGTTCTTTCCCCGATTTGATGAAACACAGTAAGATCATTCCTATATTTAAATCTGGGTGCAAAAATAATCCTTCTGATTATAGACCCATCTCTATACTTCCAGCGTTAAGCAAAATCTTTGAGAAAGTTATACTAAATCAATTGTTAACTCATTTCACCAAAAATCAGATTTTACATGATCATCAGTTTGGATTTACAAAAGGCCGGTCTACGACAGACGCTGGTGCTAAACTTTTAAAGCATATTTTTGAAGCCTGGGAGAATTCACAGGATGCGGTTGGCGTATTTTGTGATCTCTCCAAGGCATTTGATTGCGTAGATCACTACACACTAGTTTTAAAACTCCAACACTATGGAGTTCGTGGAGTGGCACTCGATCTTATATCATCTTATCTATCAGGTCGCCAACAAAAAGTAGGTATTAGCGGTACTACGTCCTCAGGGTCTTTAGTGAAAACGGGCGTACCGCAAGGATCAATTTTAGGCCCTTTTTTGTTTCTGGCATATATTAATGATCTGCCCTATATGGTAAATGAATTGTCGGATATAGTTTTATTTGCTGATGACACTTCTCTAATTTTTAAAGTCAATAGGAAAGATACAGACCTTACGCAGCTCAATGACACATTATCAGCTGTATCAAAATGGTTTGCCGCCAATAATCTTATGCTTAATTCCTGTAAAACTAAATGTATAAGGTTTTCTCTCCCTAATGTTGTTAAGAGTGACACTCATATCTTTGTCGATGGTAAAAGACTTGCACTAGTGGATAAGGCAGTTTTTCTCGGCGTTACATTAGACAGTAAAATACAATGGGGTCCTCATATAGAAAGATTAGCTAGTAAACTGAGTTCCGCCGCCTTCGCAGTTAGAAAAATTAGACAAATAACAGATGTGGCTACAGCCAGGTTGGTTTACTTTGCTTATTTCCATAGTTTAATGTCCTACAGTCTTCTGCTGTGGGGCTCAGCTGCAGACTTTGAAACTATATTTATTCTGCAGAAAAGTGCAATTCGCGCAATCTATTGTTTGGGTCCTCGCGAATCACTACGAAGTCGATTCAAGGAATTTAAAATTTTAACGTTACCGTCACAGTACATTTATGAAAATATTATGTTTGTCCGTAAAAACTTAAATTTATTTGAAATTAATAGTAGCCGCCATAACTTCAATACAAGAAATAAAGATAAAATTGTGACACCTAGATTCAGGTTATCTAGAGCTAATAAGTCTTTTCTCGGAAATTGCGTTCGATTCTATAATAAAATCCCACTCGAAGTAACTAAAATGTCTTATGATAAATTCAAAGATTTCATAAAGCAGAGGTTAATTGACAAAGCCTACTATAAGGCGGCTCATTACGTGGAAGACAAGAATATATGGTTGTAGTAGCTTCTCTCTGCACTTGCATCCCCCTGGCTAAGTGACAATTGTACGAATAAGCATAAAATAATAATGTATATATTGTATAAGTATTTGGAAAAAAGCTGTAATATTAAAAGATCTTCCACAAAAAAAAAAAACCTTGCTGAGTTTCTTGCCGGAGTCTTCTCAGTTTAAGTGTATTCCGAACCGGTGGTAAATTCAACTGTATGTACATAACGTTCATAAGTGCCTTACTAGGGCCTAAACTGAATAAATGACTTTTTGATTTTGATTTTGATTTTGATATTCCGCCGTAATGCGACGTAATTTGGTAACATTTGATAGACTACTCTACACTACTCTCTACATGGTCAAAAATATTAGATGCTTTAAAAACAAAAGGTTGACTTATTTGTATATTGTATTGGTATGGTATAGGTAGGTCTTCTGGATCACGTTAGTCACCACAAAAAGTTATCGGAATTTCGTCCAATAGTTCTCGCCATTGCAGTCTATTAAAGATATGTATTTTTCAGGCTTTTGATGCAGTATTTTTCATATCAGCATCGAAGAATGACGATGACAAAGGCACGTACGTGATCGCCGGCTGCGAGCGGCGGCCCATGGGCATGTGCAACGGAGTCTTCTATATTGGGGTAAGCACTTATACCCATATTATAGAAGGTTTTAAGTTCATCCTCATTATCATCAGCCTATAATGTCCCACTGCTGAGCACAGGCAGGAGGCCTCATAAATGAGGGTGAAAGGGACTGGGCAAAACTCAAACAACCACTATGCCGCCTAGGAGGCATCCAATTAGCTTAACGACTATCAAAAATCACAATTATGTGATATCCGGGACCAACGGCTTTACGTGACAATAGGCGGTCACCCATCCAGGTACCGACCACGACGGTGGTAGCTTAACTTTGCCGATCGATTAAGAACGGCTAATCGTGCTACACCACGAGCGCTTTAGATTTTGAGTTAATTTGAAAAAAAAAACATTTGGAACCTACACTGATTGAAGACATAAGGTTTAATTTCAACTAACACAATTTAAGTATTTGTTTTGTTTCTCTTTCTAACTATACTTAATTCAGGCATTTTCACTTACTAAAGTGCAGGGTCTGTAGGCTCTTGCAAAGAATAATCACTTTGGAGATCGACTCTGTTGAACTCCTCAACGAATCTATACATATAAAATGCTTTATCCTGAATGACTGACTGACGGATCAACGCACAGCCTAAACCGCTGATCGTAGAGACCTGAAACTTGGAGGGTGTGTTCTTTGTATGACGTAAGTAGGCATCCGATAAGAAAGGATTTTCAGAAATTCTAACACCCCAAAGGGGGTGAAAAACGGGGGCAAAGTTTTGTATGTGAAAACCTGATTCCTTGGTCCAATCTACTTTAAATTTTGCATAAACATTCTTTAACAGAATTGATGGAAGACGTATTTTATTGAAACTCATCGCTTAACGGGGTTGAAAAGGGGCAGAATGTTATTTTAGGGATGATTTTGCAACGAAGTTGATATCAATGCTCCTTAGTGCTTTTGATTTAAATATTCTTTTATATTTGAAATTCCAATTTTAAAGAGTATTGCATTGCACCAAGCTTTTAGTGTTCAGCGCAAAAAATTCAAACCGTACGCGGGTGAAACCGCGGGAGTCTGCTAGTATCAAATATATAGAAATGTAAGTAGGTACCTAGTTACTCTGTGAATATGTACCTAATCATGGTTTAGCATGCATCGCGGACAAAATCGCGGAACTTAGCTAAAAATAACACGTTGAATGCTTGACTTGACAATTATTTTGCTAAAATGTGTGTTTTGTTTGCACTGCGAGGCTAGGTACTGCACCCAAATACGTATCACACCGCTTCTATCTGTAACAATCTCAACGAGACAATATCTATCTTTACCGCTTTCGGTCACTATTTTTTTTTTTTTTTTTTTTTTTTTATTTATTTACTCTTAGGAAGATTTACAGCTTCATTTCTACCATAAAATAAACATATAGATGATCCTATGCCATTTACAAATCTCCACCTGTATCTGTACCTGTATCTGTACCTATATCTGTACCTATTACTACTACTTACTACAGTGTTGAGATTATAGCTATAACGGGAATTGTTTCTGGACTAGGTTTAGTTTAGGACTATTTTGTGCAACGGAGAATCGATTTTGTCAGGTGTAAATTATGATAGTATCTAAGAATTGTAACATAATGGCTTGTCAAGAACAGTCTCGAGGAATGACAAAGCCAGAAAGTCAAAAATCTCGATAGCCTTCACTAGAATTGATTATAATCTTTGGTAGAATTGATTACTTTGCTACTTCTAGGGATCAAATTTATTCTATGGGCCAAATATCGTCCAAATCCGTACAGCTATTTATGAGTTTTCAAATTTTCAAATTCATAATATTAAACTGAGATTTATTTATTAAATGTAGGTAAACAGTATTAAATATAGATTGTAGTACAGTCACTATGAACGCAACGCAAACAAAGTGCAATGACTCGCTGTTATCTCGGTAACTGTTTATTTATTGAATAAATACATTTCAATAAGTATTTTACTTAGGTACCTACGTGATTGATCAGGGTTAAATACCTCTGCTGGAAACATTTCACCTCATTACCTACATTCTTGCACCCAACCATATTAGCCGGGAAAGGTTCCACCCAAACGTTATACAGACAATGTTTCGTATCCTACAACCACGGAACAAAAATTGTTTCCTACAACATTGGATCTTTCAAAGCCAGAGTGAATAGGCTACTGAAAGGCAAGCGTGCTCGGCCATCTTCGACTTTGTCATCGTCCTTTAGAGGCCAAACGAAAACCTTTTTTTTAAATTGTATCTAAGAACTACCTCTAAGAGCTATGCTCTACTCTTTAATAGAGCATTGCGTTTATTCGCTTTAAGAGCAGCTCGACTGGGGAAGTACCTCCACTTTACAGCCCCCCTAGACAAGATGGTAGTCGACAATCGTCATCGTTAGTAAACGATCAACCTTTGTATGGGATTGACATAAGAGATTGTTAGAAATCATCACGTGATATTTCGATTTGAAATGTCAATCCCATTCAAAGGTTGATCGTTTACTAACGATGACGATTGTCGTTAACCGTTACAGGCCCAGAATACCGCAGCCAAATAACTTTATGTTGCGTTTCTGCGCGTGAGTAAGGTCGCCAGAGCTCGCATGGGAAGGGTCGGTAACGCGGTGATGCCCGTGTGTTCTCCCATATGGCTACGGTAACCGCTTACCATCAGGCGGGCCATATGCTTGTTTACCGAATTCATCGTAGAAAGAAAAAAGAAGCCTCTATGTTTAAGACTTGGTCCGTGTCCATAATTATCATAAGTGCCCTTCTGGGGCCTAAATTGAATAAATGGCTTTGACTTTGAATTACCCACAGTTGCCGGGTAAAGGCTTGCTATGCGGTAAGAAGATCCCAGATACAGTGCTATTTGGCGCCGGTATCAGTGAGTTCAGTGCCGAGGGTCTCACCATCACTCCCCTGGAACCTATGGTGTCCTGGTCTGTCTCCTACAAGGGACAGATGTGGTAAGAACCTACTTCCTACTATTATAAATGCGGAATTGTATTTGTCGTGGTTTGTCCTTTCTTTCACGCAGCAAGAAGCAACGTATCGGCACAGTTTTACCATTTAGGTATGGTAATACTGTGGTATCGGCGTGATTTATTGCATGGGCCGGAAAGTAACAATATAGGCTTTTTAGGGTTCCGTACCCAAAGGTTGCCAAACGGGACCCTATTCATAAGACTCCGCTGTCCGTCCGTCCGTCTGTCTGTCAGTGGGCTGTATCTAATGAACCGTAATAGGTAGAGACTTGACATTTTTACAGAATATGTATTTCTATTGCCGCTATAGGTAACAACAAATAATAAAAATTAAATAAAATTTAAAATTAAAGGGGGTCCCCATACAAGAAACGTCTTCTTTTGGTGTTTTTTTTTTGTTGCGCCTATTATTCATTTCACAGTCAATTTGAGTAAGGTAACATTATTATTATTTTTGTACGGAACCCTCCGTGTGCGAGTCCGACTCGTACTTGTTTTTATCCAACGAACTCGGGCTACTTATACCACTAATACAATAAATGCGAAAGTGAGTTTGTATGTTGGAACATTACATTTTTGTGTAGTTTTTTTTATTGTTTCTTCTTTTTTTAATTTTTATATTTTGTACAGTCATTAATGTAATGTTGTGTGTAGGTTGTCCCGAATATGCCAAGTTCCCCATGGCCTGGAAGGAGGCAAGTTTGGTCCTTTTGAAGAAGGAAGGCAGACCCGCAGATTCTCCCTCTGCATACCGTCCCATATGCCTGTTGAACGAGGTTGGCAAGCTATTCGAACGAATACTTGCCGCTCGTCTCAACGGGCATCTGTCGTGCGTCGGTCCCGATTTGGCTGATAGCCAGTTCGGCTTCCGACGGGGGCGTTCAACAATAGACGCGGTCTTGCGCGTCCGCTCCCTGTCGGAGCAGGCTGTGTCCCAGGGTGGAGTGGCGTTGGCGATAAGTCTTGACATCGTCAACGCCTTTAACTCTCTGCCTTGGGACGCAATCAGGGGGGCTCTTACATACCATCAGGTGCCCTCCTACCTGCAAGCTATAGTAAGGGACTACTTGCGCGACAGGTACATCTTGTACATGGACCAAGACGGTAGGAGAATCCGGAGGGAGATCACGTGTGGGGTTCCACAGGGGTCGGTGTTGGGCCCATTGCTGTGGAACCTCGCATACGATGCGGTTCTGCGTGTCTATCTCCCCGCTGGCGTTAAAGTCGTTTGCTATGCAGACGACACGTTGGTGGTTGCCAGTGGGGATACCTTCGAGGGGACCAAACAGCTCGCCGAGCTTGGGGTGGAAGTAGTCGTCGCCAAAATCCGCGAGTTGGGTCTAAAAATAGCGCCTCATAAGACCGAGGCGCTATGGTTCCACAAACTGCCTAGGAGCAGGGAACCACCCGACTCGTGCGTCCGAGTAGGTGAGTCAGAAGTCAGGGTGGGGCGGTACATGAAGTACCTGGGCCTTACCCTGGACAGTCGCTGGGGCTTCGAAGAACACTTTGATCGCCTAGTCCCCCGGATTGAGAGGGTAGCGGGTGCTATGCACAGACTGCTACCCAATCTCGGGGGACCGAGAGAGGAAGTTCGCCGCCTCTATGCGGGGGTCATACGATCCGTAGCCCTTTACGGGGCACCCGTATGGGCGAAGAGACTGGCCATCCGACGCTGTAGAAGGAAAGTATACAGCGTCCAGCGTAAGATGGCCCTACGGATCGTACGGGGATACCGCACAATATCCTTTGAGGCGGCAACTGTTCTGGCTCGCTTTCCACCGCTAGACATTCTGGCGGATATGGATGCGAGGGTTTATGACCGGATTCGCATCATCCGCCAAAGTGGTGGAGGCGATCCAGAAGAGGCGATCAGACGGCAGGAGCGACTTATCGCATTCGCAGCGTGGCGCGCAAGGCTTCGCGAGGAGCGGTTTGCGCGCAAACGCGTCGTCGAAGCAGTCCTGCCGGTCTTCGAGGCCTGGATGCAGCGAGAAGGTGGACGACTCACCTACAGACTTACACAAATAATTACCGGGCATGGGTGCTTCGGTGATTATTTGTGTAGGATCGGACGTGAGGCGACGGCGGCCTGCTTCCACTGCGGTGGGAGCGACCAGGACTCCGCATCGCACACGCTCGCGGTTTGCCCCGCATGGGAACCCGAGCGGCGGATCCTGGTCGGCCTGATCGGGCGGAATCTCTCCCTGCCAGCAGTCGTGTCGGCGATGCTGAGCGGGGATACGGCGTGGAGGGCCGTAGCCTCCTTCTGTGAGACCGTAATGGTCCAGAAGGAGGCGGCTGAGCGGGATCGGGAGAGAGCCGATCCCACCCGGAGGCGAAGCCGCCGGGGCGCGGAGGCGCCTCGTCGCGGCCCTCCTGCCCTGTAGCTCGGGCTTAGAATAACAGCTACGGTGTTCCCCTGCCTGTCGTAAAAGGCGACTAAACGGGGCCTTTGGGGTCGCGGGCAATCAGATCGGGGGCTCTGTGCGCCCAGAAGCGACCCCAAGGAGGACGATGAGTCGATGTGGTCACGACTCATCGTGCGATAGCACAGCGAGGGTGCTGGGGGGAAGTGTCAGACTTCCCCTGGGACGAGCTATCAAAGCGCCGCGTTTGGAGGGGTGAGCAGGTACGCGTTCAACACGAGAGCCCGCCCCCCTCTCTATAGCGCAGGTGGCGACCACCGTGGGGTTTTAGCCGGTAAAAGTCCGGCATAACCTGGCCGCTCCCCCCCAGGGCGGTCGGGTATCCTATGAGGATTTCCCCACGCTAATAAAAAAAAAAAAAAAGGTTGTCCCGAATAAATCCTTTTTCTTTCTTTCTTTATGTTCGCAGAAGAAAAAGTAGACATGAAATCTCGTTTAACCATTTCAGGTACCAAAATAACCCAGGCAAGATGGTGGATGTGGATTTCTACGGCGAATGGAAGGCCACATCCAAATTCTTCGACTTTGACACCGACCTATATGGGCCTGTCGTTATCAGGTCCATCGCTAAGGAGAAATGGAGCAGGAAATATTTCGAAGGCCTCAAAACGTAAGAGCAGGGCATTTCGATCAAAATCAAAAAGTTATTCAACTTCAAAATCATTTATTCAAATAGACCTTCGCAGGCACTTATGAAAAGTCTGACTCTAATACCGGTTCGGAAGGTTGCATTTGCTGAGAAGAGCCGGCAATAAACTCAGCAATTACTTACTTACTCTTTTCAAAACAAGCTATAGATTCATTACATAATATTTACATTCTAATCAAACTGACAACAATTGCGTGCCCTGTAAGTTAGGCCCTGATAATTATATTTATCCAGTTTAGGCCCTGATAAGGCAGTTATTATCAAGGGCCTAAACTTTGTTTGATTGAACGTTATTCAGTTGAATCTACCACCGGTTAGGAATACACTTAAACCGAGAAAACTCCTGCAATAAAGCAAGAAACTTTTTCTGCAATGTAAGTCTCTTATTCAGACAGTCTTCAAGTGATACCACGAGTGAAACTCATACTTCAAAGGCCCTTCTCACACAAATAGCAACGTAAACGAAAATGTTACCTTGCTGAGTCGTGCCGGTTCTTCTCAGTTGAAGGCTGACTTACGAACTGGTGGTAACTTCAGTAGCTTTGACCTTCATAAGTGCCGTACTAGGGCCTAAATTGAATAAATGGCTTTGACTTTGACTTTATTATATTAAACAATTTATCTTCTATGGTGACAAATGTAATTTTTTATATCGACAGAGCCCACCAGTCACACTACGAGCAGTTTGGTGTGATGAAGTGCAAAGTGAAGATCGACAATGAATCGCTTGAGTTCAGCTTGCCGTCATTCAGGGATCATAGCTTTGGTAAGTACCTACCTATATCTTTATTTAATTACTAGCTACCCGGCGCGACTTCGTTCACGTGGTGTCCTACCCTACCCCTATTCTTTATCGATATTTATCAGGGTTGGACCCAGATGTTTTTGAGAGGGCCTTAGCCCTCTCCCCAATTGAGTCATCATAAAAGGATACCCTCAGTTGGGTCATGTCATGCCCCTCCACCTGTTTTAAACAATCAATATTGTCCCCAGGTCAGAAGCGCGACTGGTCACTGATGCACAGATACGCCTTCCATCATATATTCCTCGAGAATGGAGTCAGCATGAGCGTCGGCGTCATATGTCAACCCTCCACCGCTTCCGTGTAAGTTAACTCTACTTTGAATCTCTACATGTTACGGAACTGCTAGAGATAGAATTACTCAATATGAGCAAACATAAATAGCGAAAAAAAAAAACACTATTTCGGACATGGTAAGTTGTTCATATTGACGAGTACTTCCACTCCTTGTAGTGCAGGCATCGAACAAATAGCCCAAAGAAGCGCAATGAAGTTTATTTGCGCACATGCGCTCTGTTTGGCTAAATCAAGGACACATGCGCTCTGTTTGGCTAAGTCAAGGACACATATGCGCTCTGTTTGGCAATGTCAAGGACACACATGCGCTCTGATTAGCTAAGTTAAGGACACATGCGCTCTGTTTGGCTAAGTCAAGGACACATATGCGCTCTGTTTGGCTATGTCAAGGACACACATGCGCTCTGTTTAGCTAAGTTAAGGACACATGCATTCTGTTTGGCTAAGTCAAGGACACATGCGCTCTGTTTGGCTATGTCAAGGACACACATGCGCTCTGTTTGGCTAAGTCAAGGACACATATGCGCTCTGTTTGGCTAAGTCAAGGACACATATGCGCTCTGTTTGGCTAAGTCAAGGACACACATGAACTCTGTTTGGCTAAGTCAAAGACACATCTGATTGGCGATGTAGTGATTGGTCGGTACTGTTATCAATCAGTGCAAAAGCACTTACTAGTTGCGGAATTGGATTACTCGGTATGACTAAAGGGACTTTTCCTCGAATTGGGGAAGGTTACAGATAAAAAAAATAAGAAAATAAAAAAGGCAATTATGATATTGGTATCGTTATTGGTTGATTGCAGTTTCGAGGTGGGTGTAGTATCCCTGCCCAACGGTGACGTACTGCCAGCGAAGTGGGTGGAATTGAACCTGTACCAGCACGGTGAGGGGGGAGTGCCTCCGAACGACTACGCCTTCAGGCTCAAGGCTGGAGACGAGATTTATACCGTTCAGGTAATAAAAAAATACTATTTTGTCGTGTATCAAAGCTCCATACATCACCTTGGAATGTGAAATGGGGAAAATACTCACTATCACCAAATAAGTAGAAAGCATAGAGTAAAGTGTCAGAAAGTATAGGTAACTAGTATGTCACCTACATAGTAGTATATGTTATGTAGTATTTTTTTAGTTTCCATTGTGTAAACTGTGATTAGTTTGAGGATCTAATATTGGTAGGTATTATTATTAAAGCTTGTACTATGAAAACCGTAGGTAATAGGTATAATTATTTAGTAAAATTTACAAAGAAAACAACTATAGGATCCCGAACACCTCTATGAATAAAAAAACTCATAAAGAGTATCACTTTCGTGTCTGTCTCATCTATCACAGCATATCTTCTCTGAATGTTTTGGACGGAAAAAGTTGTAGTCAGTCAGTGACTTAATGACGGACGTGTTTCCAGGTATTAGTTGAGTACGAGTCAGTTCACTACGTTTCGGATGAATGGGAGGCCAGGATGGTGGAGAGGTTCTGCAAGTTCACGGTGAACAACATCCCCGGCCGGGGAGTCTCCGAGTTCCACTACAGGCATAAGGATGGGAGACCAGAATCTGTCACCAAAAATGACCCGGAGTGGTACAGGAAAATGTGCCATAAGATCTAAGGCTTTATGTAGGATTTTGTTAAACGATGTGAATAAACTATTTTGATTGTTAGATTGTGTTTGATTCTTACCAAACTGTATTCTCGAAAATATTTTTGCCGGACTAAAGCGCGGCTTGATTGACCGTCAAATCAATACTGTGCAAACCAAAACTGCGCAGTCTAATCTTAAGCATATCAACAATTGCACAAGCCGCGATTTCGGGCATGCACGACCTACCGTCTTACCTATGCGTAAACTGGTTTGTGCAGACATGCTTGCATGCAAGACGGAACGCGAAGCTAGGCTATTACTCTATTTATACAGTCCACTTGTGTTACCTTCATCTATAAATAAATAAATACCTATTTATGAACCAATTTATAAATGCATCAATCAACCCAAATTACCACAAGCAAATGCATCAATAAAAACACCGTGAGATAGACAAACTTTTAGATTGCTTAATAAAATAAATACCAAATCTGGCCATGACAGAACCCCACATGTTTCTACTGATAATCCACCATAACCCCTATCCATTGCGTGTTGAAACATCAGGATATCATCAAATACTAGTGGGGAACGATCAATAGATGTTACAGAAGGGTCTATTATCGATGTTCTCCGACCTTGGTCGTCGTCCTTTTGCTGCTCCAATTATATCCCTAATCGAATTGACTGACTGTACGTTGAATGGAATAATTGCACGCGCGCGACCCATTTTATCTACATGGAGTATTTACTACTCAAATAGTAGTTTTATTTTTCGATAGGATTCGACAGGTAGCTGGCAGACCGTGAAGAACAGGCACTGTCGCCAGAAACTGCATGGCTCCGTGAGAACAGAAGGACCAGCGTCTCCGAAAAAGTCTTATTCTCAATGGCAAAAGGCGCCTTTTCCATTCAGATCTCTCTTTGGCTACTCTACTTCATGTTGTTCCAGCGACCTGCTGTTTGATATCAGCACCTACCTTTTCTTTGGTATAACTCTCATTCTTTTACCTTCTCTTGGTAACAGACTCGGAACTCTACAGAAATACGGGTTTCGTCAATCTTGTGTATTTCAATATAATGTTTCAGTTTCACCGGAACTAAAGCCGTTTACTACTATCCGACATATTAGTCGCCTGTGAAAACTGGATTTTATCTAGAAGGGTGCAGGCTTTTTAGTGCACCTGAGACCTGCTGTGGGGATTTGACGAACGTAGAGAATCGAAACGAAAGCTCAAGCCTCCGAAGTCAATCTATTGCGTAGTGGACTTCATTACAGAAATTAACGAGAATCCTCATGGAATAATGTGTGGAATCTCTAAAAAATTCTATGTCAAAATTAATACATCATTTTAACATCAGCCTGTACACTGTACCAATCCCGGTAGTTTTGAGGGCTCCTGTAAATAGGCACGCTACACGCTTGACCAGGCTGGCAGTCGGCCGGCAGAACTGGTAAGACGTGACTAGTGAGACCACGTGAAGGAACAGAAATAAGGTAAGCAATTTTAATAAAATACGTAAGAGTGTGCAAAACCATATTTACCTAGATAAAATGGAATACACATGTATTCTATGGGTAGTTCAGGAAGACTTTGTCATTAAAAGACTAATGTAAGATTCACACCATCGCGTCGAAGCGCATTTATTCTATTAATTACTGTACCTACGTTATTATAATAATAATAATAATTTATTTCGGAAAATAATAATACATAGTTCTTACAATAAAATAAATAACTTAAGGAACCAAAAACAAATGCAAAAAAAAAAAAACAATGATAAAAAACAGAAAATATAAAAACCAAAGTAAACAACATTTGAATGAATAAAAATACAGAATCATTTAAATTTATTTTGTTCGTTGGACCTCGTACTAGGATACCCTGTGTTACGAAGCCCAACGCCCTTATCCGAACAGAGTAGGTACATTTTTATCCCATGTATGGCAGTGTGTAGGGGGTGTGTGATTGCGTGTGGGGGTGTGTGTTAATGTCTATTTTAAGATTATTAAGAGCTCCTCTGTTTGGTCATAATTTAACGTTAAAAGGTATTGGGTGACAATTTTTTTACATTTTATATAGTTTAAGGGGAATATTGAGACGAGCTTATTTAACTTGTTATATAAATAGGGGCCGAGGAAACATATGTGACGTTGGGCAAAAGAAGTTTTGAACAGTTCAGTATACATTATTTTATCCGACCTTCTTTTTAGAGGAACCTGGTTCTGGACAAATTTCTTTAGGACGTGTTGAGAGAGAATAGTTTTCAGAATGAATAGCTGGCGGACCGTGAGCACCTCAGCGTCAGCGTATAGTTGATGAGTTGGGTATAACCAAGGTTTATTGAGCATCACTTTAAGAACTGACCTTTGTGATCGCTCGATTTGAAGCAGGTAAGTTTTATATGTACTACCCCATGCAGTGATACAGTAGCAGAGCAGTGATTGGCACAGTGCATAGTAAGTAGTTTTAAGATTTTTTATACTCGCCACGCGCCTAATCTTTCTAAAAATCACCCATTATTGTTTACCACATCGTGCTCCGCTTTGTATGTCGTGCTCATGTTGTAGGTACTTTAGGCTACCTTCTCCTTACTCATTTCTCAGAAACAGGCTTCAAGAATTGGCTAATGAAATTCGTCTATTGAATTAAAGAATTAGGCAAATTATGTTGTTTCAAAACCTATAACAGAACTTACAGAACGTCTCTACCCTCAGAATGGATTTCGACGCCATCTTAGAAGACGTCGGCACATTCGGCAGATACCAAAAGCTTGTGATTTACCTGGTGCTGCTGCCCGCTGTGATACCGTGCGGCTTCCATGCGTACGTCCAGCTATTCATGGCAGCCGATGTGCAGCACTGGTGCAGGGTGCCTGAGCTAGAACATGTCCATGATTTATCAATTGTGAAGAATCTCAGGTAAAACGCAAGCCTGTATGAAGCAAAATCTTCTAAAGAGATAGTTTTCTGGTAACTTTTATTAAAATAATGCCTACCTTTTCCAGTATCCCCCAGGAACTCAAGAACGGAAACCTAGAATACTCTGAATGCAGCATGTACAAACTTAACTACAGTGATATTGTAAAGAACTACCCAAATCTACAAGATTATTTGGCTAAAGAGACCCCCTCTGACGTTATACCTTGTTCAAACGGCTGGACTTTCGAGAAAAGCATTTACAAAAACACGGTTGTTACAGAGGTAGGTATTTTTCATGGTATTTTCCATATAAAAATAGTTCTTATTAAATTTAAAACTTTGTTTTCAACAGTGGAACCTGGTATGCAACAAAGACTTCTATTCCACATTAGGATTGGTCCTCCTCGCCATTGGAGGAATCATCGGTAACTATGTCTTCGGGTACCTCCAAGACACCATCGGGAGGAAGCCATCGTTTTTCATATATCTGCTGATTGAGTGCATTTTCGGAGTCGCGACTGCTTTTGCTCAGAACTACGTCATCTGGGCCATTTACAGAATTGGAGTTGGATTCACTGTACCAGCTATTATGGCCACACCTTATGTTTTAGGTATGTCTTCCTTATCAGATCTCTTAATTAGATGCCTTGCTTTAAGCCCTCTTCACTAATCATGTCTTAAAACTTCTAGCCATCGAACTGGTTGGGCCAAAACACCGAACGCTCTGCACGATTCTCTCAAACATCGCTTACTCATTCGGGTTGATCTTACTTTCTGGTGTAGTATACCTAGTGAGGGACTGGCGCCATCTAGCGTTGGCTACCACACTGCCATTTGTGTGTTTCTTCTTATACTTGTGGCCAATGCCTGAGAGTCCGAGATGGTTGCTTGCGAGAGGACAGTTTGAGAAAGCTGAAGTTATCTTGAAGAATATGGCTAGGTGAGAAGGATTTGTTTAAATATGATATTTGAAATATCTTCGGGGATAATGCCCGCAGAGGTCAAACAAAATTTTACAAGCATTCAAATATGAGCTAAAACAATATATTTCATGTTCACAGAATAAATGGCAAGTCCCTGCCTGCTAACTACATGGTCCATCTACGCCGCAAATACGAATCGGACAAACTTAAGCAAGACATTGAAAAGGAGAAGTCACGAAAGTACGGAGTCTTGGACCTGTTTAGAACTCCAAATCTGAGGAAGAAGACCATCATAATCACTTTTATATGGTTCACAAACACCAGCGTATACGTTGGACTGTCATATTATGCCCCTGTTTTGGGCGGCGACGAGTTCCTCAATTTCTTTTTAGCAGGAATAGTGGAGTTGCCCACTTATCTGTTCCTTTGGCCTTCCATGGAGAGATTGGGAAGAAGATGGACGTTATGCATGAGTATGGTAGTTGGAGGTATCGCTTGTCTCACTACGTTTTTGGTGCAACATGGTAAGTGCAAAAACTTCCAGCTTTACCTTCTAACATTATATTGCTTGACTTTGCTCTTTTAAAAAGTCACGAAAGTTCTATAGTAGTTCTGCCTCCACGTGATAGAATCTTTGTTAATTAGTCACAACTCTTAAAACTAAATAGGTACTATTGGCTGGACGGTCTAGGATGAACTTGATACATAAGTTATACCTACCATGTTCACTTATCATTATCTTTTTTTACAGAAACTAATGTAACCCTAGCTCTATACTGCGTCGGTAAAATGGGTATATCATCATCGTTCGTTGTGCTACCTCTGATGGCGTCTGAGTTATACCCAACTGTCGTTAGAGGGCTTGGTATGAGCTTGAGTTCAGTGCTCGGTATGCTGGGACCTATATTTATACCGCTCGTAAATTATTTAGTAAGTATTTACCTCTTCGGAGATAATAGGCGTTAATGTTTTGCCAAAATCGAGAAAGAATAAAAAAGAAAGTTCGCTAAATTAGTCCACGTGGTAGAGTAGGGCCTTATAAACCTCCTTGTTTGAAGCTCACTTCCAAACAGTGGCAAGGTAATCAGTAGAATAATGTCAAGAACTATGATTTCTAACAAAATATTTTTTCCAGGGTTCCGACATTATGGTTTTACCCCTGATTATTATGGGTGCACTTCTAGTAGCTGGAGGGATAGCCAGCTTACTCCTCCCAGAAACTCTTAACCAGCATCTTCCGCAAACCCTGGAGGATGGAGAAAAAATGGGTCTCGATACTGACTTTTGCTGCAACCCACCAGTAAAAGAAATTAAGCCGCAAATTAAAAAGCAAACTGAGAAGGAAATTGCTTTGGATAAGCAAAATTGCAACTCATGCCATACTTTATGTTCATGCCACATGGTCAGTGTATCTCTAACTGATAATGTGACTGCTGCTGTTAAAAAAGATTGCGAAACAGTGGAATTTATTATTGTTAAATGAATAAAATTGTAATAGGTACTTTAAATGTTTTATTAACGTTTATTTATTTATTTATTAAGGTACACCAACAGTTATTACATTTAAGATTTTATTGCTAAATGCATAACCAATAATAGGTATACACTACATGCTATTATTGATGAGAGCGATACATTTATATAACTTGACTTACAGTGATCAATAAAAAAATACTAAAAACTAAACTTATTATTAAGAAAAATAATTTAGGTAACTTAGTACTTTTTAAGCTATCGCTAACTAAATTCATTGTAGGTAATATTGCTTGGTCGAAACGTCGAGGTTAGTCAAAATTGAAAGTATGATAATCTGTGCGCGAGTAGAACCGAAAGGTACATTAATATTACAATCAGGTAAGTAACTTAGGTAATCTACACCAAAACCATGCCTAATAACGTTGTAAGTGGAAATAATGAAACACAGCGAAGGCCCTAGCCTATCTCCTTTGGGTAGAGCGACAGAAGCGGTCGCTCTAGGCGTCAGGTGGCCAGAAGGTGCCAACATAAATGCGAAATTCTCACCAAATGAGAAATACATTTTATGGCGTCTTTTAAGAGGAGCGGGCCTGTGCGGCGAGCTTGGCACATAGCACACTTGTGTTGTTTGTAGCCAGCCAAGTTGAAGCGTCGACGAAAAGGCGACTGCTTTAATGCCCGGTTTCAATAAACAAAAACGAATCGTTTTGCTTACCAATGGTAGGTTTTTTTATTGCCAAACTGGGCTTATAGATAATTTCGCAAGCTAATTTTACCTGTGAAAGAGTTTTACCTGTACTTCCATATGGGAGGGTCTGCTATGCAAAGCTTTGAGGTCTTTGCTTCATTATTAGTAAAGATATAAGACTTAATTTTAATAAATCTTAACCGATACCGGTCCGTAAATTATTGAAACCGGGCCTTAGAGAATCTCGCTCTACCCCGTATCAATAGCTAGGGTCGGCGCTGCAGTTTACAGTGCCACCAACTTAACATTCATGACCGTCGCTCATTTGAAAATGTAAGCCGCAAATTAAAGCAAGCCTGTAGGCAGTTCTGTCGATTGTACCTCGCCTGTACTACAGATAAGTTGGTAAGTTGTACACTTACAGAGATACCAAATTAAGAATAATTGTCCTGATTCTGTTTACAACTAAACTAAGTCTCACTATATCTCTTTCTAACAAAGAACAAGAAAAGGATGTAAGAAATTTAGTCCTGTCAAATTATTACAAATGCTTGTTTTCAACATTTTATTCGCTATTAAAATTATTGGTTACGTCTATATACCCGCAAATGAAAACGGCAAAGACTATTTCAAAGCTTTAAATATGTTCTATACTTTCAATAATGTTTGTAAGAAAGAGATGTAATGTGATTAAAATTAGTTTAGTGCGATTTATTTAACAGAATCGGCACTTGTCGAATTTATGGCCTGCTATCATCAAAATAGTAATAGGTATCGATGATTGTGTGTGTGAAAATTATAATATAACTCGACACTGGCAGATATAAATCCTAATTTGGATTTGGTTGCCAAACTTAAAAATAAGAAGAATGATTTTATAACACTGACGGAGAGGACTTTTTGGCGGGAACTTGCAGAGTGATGTTGCATTTTCGTTTTTATTTTCATAAATTCGTGTATTTTGAGTTTTATTGCATATTATCGGTGGTATTTTATCCAATAAAAATCAATCCATGTGCACAAGTGAAGTGAAATGAAATTAATTATGTGTATCGTGGCTTTTCAAGTTGTCTCAAAAAGTCCGTGAAGAGTTTTATTTAGTACAATGACCACCATTGTAGTAAAACATGACTTTTATGGACGGTGACTGACTGAGGACTGTGAAAATTATAATATAACTCGACACTGGCAGAAATAAATCCTAATTTGGATTTGGTTGCCAAACTAAAAAATAAGAAGAATGATTTTATGACACTGACGGAGACTTGACAGGACATTGACATTTGTCAGTCAAGTTAACTGTCATCAACAAATGTCCGGCTTTCGATTTGATAATAAAATTTGCGAAATATCTTCTTCAATCGTAACAGTAAAATAATGGCTTTATCATTTTTACGAAGTAACATTGTAGGTCGGCACGTGAAGAGACAGTTTTATCAGAACAAGCGCAACGCTGGATATGTCGTTCTGTAAGTATCAATGGGTCAAAGAAATGGATAATAAAAAGACAGATGTATGTAATCAATGATTTGGATTTAGCGCTAACTAAAACGGATATAGTAATATTAGAAACCCTAAAATTACCAACCTTATGACAGCCTTTTCCTTCAATTCTTATAATTCAGTGGTGGAAGTCTAAAATATAATACAATCAAGTATCAAGTCGGGTTAGTTACACCATTTAGTAGTGCTTTACATTACGCCATAACAATGTAAAGCTTATGCTATTGTAGCCTAGGTGTAGGAAACCACGCGAACGAAGTCGCGCTGGGTAACTAGTTTTGAATAAAAAGGCCAATATAGTTTGACTCTCAAAAAATATCACCTTTCTGATTTTCATGCTGCATCTCAGTTGAAAGTTGACTTCTGGGTCGGTGGTAACTTCAGTAGCTTCAACCTTTATAATTGACCTCGTAGGGCTATAGCTTTGACTTGATATGCAAACTGAAATATAATGTGAATGCTAGGGAGTATCTAAATCAACAATGCATTATATTCCATACTAATTGTCCCCCAATTTCATCCCCATTACTGGGATAATAAGTAGCCTAAGTCCTTCTTCATACATGCCAAATTTCATGATGATCCTTTGAGTAGTTAAGGCGTGAAGGCGTAAATTTGCTAGAGAAAGCATACATTCTCTATCACAATCATTCTCGGGGACTGGATTGCGAAAATTGGCAATACTTTGGATGACGATCACATTAAAAATACAGTCGGTAAGCACGGCCTTGGTGTCAGCAATGATAGGGGAACTAGACTTCTTGAATTCTGTATTGAAAGGAAATTCACTATAATGAACACATGCTTCCAACACCATAACAGACGTTTGTATAAATGGTTGGCCAATCACATTCTCTAGCAAGACTAGAGAAAGCATACATTCTCTAGCAAGACCTCTTTACCGATGCAATGCATTGAATTGAAAGAAGTTTAACATCGCTAAAAGTTTGCTAGCACACTGTATAGGCTTCAATCTATGAGCAAGGATCACCTCGCTTAACTACTCTAGTTTTACAAGCTAAGCTGTAATCCCAATAGTTCAGTGTGAATTGATTCTCCCCAGGACATTAAACCCTACACTATAGTGTGCTTTTGAAACTTACGAGTTTGTTCGAAGCACCAGGTCAAAAAAATGCTCAAATTACTTATTAAATTTTAATTTTAAGACAGATTTAATCCTACTTTTGCGTTATAAAAAAAGTCCAAGTAATTAATTTCCAGTGTCTACAACAAGCTCTGCTTAGTTTGGGATCAGTTAGCAGTGTGTGAAGAATTTCCCACAATATTTATTTATACTGCTATGCTACAACCTAGTAATAAAGATTTTCAACTTGAGTTTGGTAGCCAGCCAGGTGGGTAATACAAAGTACCATACCACTGTGCTATGGTTTCCTAAACAATGTTTTCCTTCACCGAAAGCTCAAGCTCATTCTAGGGTTCGAAACCGGGACCTTCGTCTCGGCATCCGACGTCATTACCACTGAGCTGTCATCTCCTTGAAATATAGAATATATTTTCTAATAGATTTTTGCTCTTTTCCATGAAGGAATTCCATCACATCTTTAAATTCGTTGATCAGATCATTAAGAATAAAATATCTTTAGAACCGTATTTTGATGTTGGCTAAAAATAGTTCAAATAGCAGATATAACACTGTATAGAAGTATAAAGTTTTACACAATATTTTTAGATGCTATATCCTGCATTCATTAATCATCTCAATTCTCAAATAATGTCATAAAGCTGAATAGTTTGTTTGTTTGCTTGTATGCGCTAATATCGGGAACTACAGGTCCGATTAAACAATCTTTCACTGATAGGAAGCTACATTATTTCTGAAAATACTTTTTATCCCAGCAACGTGGGTGAAACCACGGGAGACAGCCTCTTTATAAATAACTCAATAATAATGAATTTTTCATATTCTTTTCAGTATACCAGAAATAGGGGAAGATGCTGACAAAAATGCACTTTTGTCAGAAAATGGATTACCAGAGTTCAACAATATAACAATAGAGAAGTGCATCGCTACAATCAGTAAGCAAAGTTTAGAATATGAAAATGGTGTCCGTCAAATTGAACAATCCACAAAGAATTGTAAAAATGCTTTTGTTGAAATATTCCAACCATTGGAACAAATGGATGGTGAACTAGAGCTCACATGGGGTATGGCTAAAACCTTATATCTCGGTAACAGCTCCCTTATGCCCACTAAGTCTTATATTCAAATACACGAAAGAGCATATAAAGCTAGATCCGCCAAATTCAACAGTATACCAATATTCCAAGCTTCAGTCACTGAAAAAAATCGCCACAAACAATTGACAGACGAAGAGCAAAGACTTTTAGATAAATATTGTTTAGAAGGAAAACTTAATGGTTTAGATGTGAAGGGATCCAAAAGAGATAGGTTAAATAATATTCTTACAGCATTACAAAAAGACAGACAGGTGTTTAGAGAGAAAGTTAATACTGCTAATAAACTTTTTACAAGTACAATTGAGGATAGTCGAGTCATGCGAGAGTTTCCAGATAGTCTAATCAAATCCATGGCAGTGGGTAATGACCCTATTAGGGGACCATGGAAAGTGACATTACAGCCCCACATTTACGAACCGTTCATGCAATATTGTCCTGACAGAAAGTTGCGCTGGAACACATGGCAAGCCCACGTCCAAAGGTGTTCGAATTACGTGAACAAGGAATTAGAAACAGCCACGAATATGGACAATATACGCAGCCATCGACAAGAGCAAGCATCCATTTTAGGCTATGACACATTCGTGGATATGAGCATGGAAACAAAAATGGCAGGATCCGTAGAGAATGTCAACAATGTACTTGATAACTTACTGGAAAGTGCCAGATCAATGCAGGATGTGGAACTTGAGTTGTTGCAAAGGTTCGCACAAGAACGGGGTTTCGACATCAAACTGGAGCAATGGGATATACCGTACTGGCAACGTAAGCAAAAATGGACGCTTTACAATTTCGACGAGGAAAAGATTAGAGAATACTTCCCACTTCCGAAAGTTATGAATAGCCTTTTCAATTTATGCAGCACACTATTCAAAATACAGATTGTGGAGAAACCCGGTATCCACACTTGGCATAAGGATGTGAAGTTCTTCGATGTGTTTGATGAGACTTCTAACAATCCCGTGGCAGGATTCTACTTCGATCCTTACGCGCGTCAGGATCAGAAGATACGCGTTAATGATGACGCCGGCTGGCACATTTCGATTCGCAACAAATCAACAATGAACTCAACCAACCCACTATCTGCATTAATATTTAATTTCCAAGCGCCTATGGAGGGCAAACCGTCTTTGTTATCATTCAACGAAGTCGGTGTTCTGTTCCAGCGTTTCGGACATTCACTACGGCATTTACTCACAAAAGCGAATTATTCTGAAGTAGCGGGGTTGTCCAATGTCGAATGGGATGCAGCTGAAGTATGCGGTCATGTCATGACGCATTGGCTCTACGATCCCCACACTATACAGGCCATCAGCGGACATTATAACACCGAAGAACCCCTACCTGATGATATTATAAGGAACCTTCAAAACATCAGAGGCCACATGGCTGGGTACAATTTATGTAAAGAATTGTATTACTCAAAACTCGATTTGGAACTTCATTCAAGAAAGATCTTCTGGAGGGACTTAGTAAGAGAATTGTGGCCGAAATACCATCTGTTACCGTTCGATAAGTACGACTCGCACCCTCTGTCGTTCACTAAAATCTTTTCTGAAGAATGGGGTGCTGCTTACTATTGTCACTTATGGTCTAGAATGCTCGCAGCAGATATTTTCAGCGCATTCGAGGAGGCGAGGAAAGGAGATCAAGATATAACCACGGTCGGAAAGAGGTATAGGGATACGTTCTTGGCAATGGGCGGTAGCTGCCATCCCAGTGAGGTTTTCAGAAGGTTCCGCGGCAGAGACCCGTCGCCTCACGCCTTATTGCAAAATCTTGGACTGCCCAAAAAGGTTTTATTAGAAGAGTGAAACGTTTATTTATGTAGTATTGTTTTATAATTATATTCCTATTATAATATTTATGTTAAATATTAATGTTAATTATTTCATGTGTACCTAATAAAAAGATGGTCTCTATAAAATTACAACCTTGAATAAATAATTTATTACACATTCCTCAATTAAATAATATAAGGGGCAAGTTTGAAAAGGGATAAAGTACATTCAAAGCGTTATAAGACCTAATACATACGGAATCTAGACAACTATTTTGATAGATGACCGCTAAGTAACGAATCAATCTGAATCCGGATTTTGTTCCCACGCCCGCTCCATATCGTAAATATCTTTTTTTATATTGTCATCTTCTGGCAGCAACTTGGCGGCTGCCTTCATTTCACCGATGGCTTTGTTCAGGTAGCCGAGTCTGGCGAGCGACGCGGCCCGCCGAGCTACGCACTTCGCGCGGCTCCGTCTGTTGCTCTCACAAGGAGGTATCATCAGATCCAACGCAGTGGAACAGTCGTTGATCTGATTAAAAATATTAGTATTTACTGATATCCTCATAAATGTTTTGTCTTATAGAAAAAGTCTAGGCGATTGCATCTCTAAGGACATTTGCCTTTGATCGTTCAAGTACAAATAAATAACACATACTTACAGCTTTATTAAAATTCCCAAGTGCAAAATGTGTAGCGGATCTGTTTGCATACAAGCTGGGCAGCTTTTCTGACAACTTTATGCCATGAGTGTAAGCGCTGACAGCGCCTAAAAAGTTTCCATTTCGAAAGAACTCGTCGCCTTTCTCCTTACACCACTGAGGATCCTGCTCCTCAGGTCGTAAGTCCTCAGACACAAATCCTAAAATAGTACCAGGTAAGGTATAAGTGTATAACTACCTACATAAAAGTTGAAGTAAGTCATAACTTACGAATGTGACCAATTCTAGCGTTATCGCGACCTGCCTGAGTAAGGGCGCGACAAGAATTGAATTTTGAAGAAGAAATTATGAATTACGAAGGGGACGGCGCGTACGCAGTCCCCACTACCAAAAATTACGCGTCCGAGTTATCCACATTAGGGATAATCACAGAGGTCAACCCATCCGCAGTGCAATGGAAGGGCCTCGCTCTGGGGGAACCGCCTTTGTGATCACGGTGTCCCCTACGCCAGGTAAGTATGATTTCAATAATGTTAACCGAGGTAGTCATCATTCTGTAGAGACTCTTAACATCGCGATACAGAAATATCTTTTAACATTGTCAGTGCCATCTATTGGTATACTTTGAAACTATAATACCTACCAGTTGCTCGCCTTGCTTGTGTTATATTCCGGAGCCAAGCCTGTTCTTCATTAGCTGTCGACTCTCTGCTTGGTGTCGGAAATGTCCTCGGGGTGTGGGTAATTTCTAATTCCACCGTCTCTCTCAATTTAGGTAATACTCTTTTCGAGACTTCTTGCTTTTTCTTTTCGACATATTCAGATTTCACGGGAGTTTTGATTGGTCGCCTAACTTGCTTTGTAACACTTGCGTGTGTTATGTTAGAACTGTTATTTTTTTCATAATTTTCTAATTCATCTACTGTTTGTATTTTCATTTCTTGTTTTATTTCAGAACAATATTTTTCTTCATCCAATTTTTTGCATTCTTCTTCCGTCAGTTCTCTAATTTTAACAACAGAGTTGTCGCTGCTTTCGTTTATATTGTTATGATCCTGTATTTTATTTTCCAATTTATTTTTCCACTCTTCTAAGCCATCCATTGCCCTTTTTCTCTCATAATCACGCCTGGAATCCATTAAATTATGTTGTTTGCTGTCTATTTCCATTGCCTGATGTACAGAAAACCTGTCCATTTCACTCTTCTTAATTGTTTTATCTTCAAATTCCTGTTTAGCTTGTTCCTGACATTTTTTGTGAATTTCCTGTCGCTCTTTCATCTTTTCCTCTTTAGACATATCTTTTTCCAATGATTCCCAATGAATTTCATCTTTTTTAAATAAATCTAGAACGATGAGATCATCGTTCACGATGCACTTACTTTTATTATTATCTACATCGTACAGAAGGAATAATTCTAATAGAAATGGATTGAAATGTGCCTTTACATACGAATCGGTCGTGAAGATATCAACTTTTTCCCGATGTACGGATCTCAGAGGCACTCGTATATTTACAGATTTAGCTGTTTGTGTCCAAGTGTAATCTTTCACAATAAGTGGCATTTTTAAACGCTTTTTAATATTTCGCACACGTTTTTATTTCTATTGTTGTCACTTGGGATCAAACAATTAAACTCGTTGTCATGGTAATGTTATTTTTAAAAATGGCGCCGTTCGTCGCGTTCCTTTCCACGAAACTTTAAGAAATATTTAACATTGCCATTGGCGTCGACAGGTAGTTAAGATGCTTAGATTAAGATGATTTTATATCACGTGTTTATTGTAAATACTTAAGTAGGTATATTATTTATAACTTCGTTTGATTATTTATCTTTATGTTAATGCTTTACGCTACGCTGTGCTCATTATCTCTGTTTGTTTTCCAAATATAGAATCGAATGGAATGAAATGAAGTAGCGCTCTAGCACAGTTCATTCCTTTACATGATAACAAAGTGATGTTACATTGTGTTAAAATGTGTTATTAACTGAGTAGTAACGTAATTAGTACCTTGTAGTTAGGTCGTTACTTCTCTGTTTTCCATCGGATTAGCTATTCAACGATAATATGGGTCCTAAAGTACAAACTGGTAAGTCGTATTTTAATTATATTTTATATGTATTGATATCTCAGATAGCCGATTATGATACTTCTAAGCTAAATCTATACTAAACAACAAACAATTTTATCTAAAGATCTACAAATAAATAAAATTGTTTATTTTTTTATAATTCTAACGTAGCAAACAAGCTTACGGCCTACCTGATGGTAAGCGGTCACCGTAGCCTATTGAGGCTTGCAACACCAGACTCACACGTTGCCGACCCTGCAAAAATATCTTCACTCACACCCTTTTTAAAGAACCCCATGCTGTACCTACTCCCTTGGGAAAACCACGAGAATCAGGGGCTTGTAATTTTTTATTTTATTTTTTATACCACTAAGGAGGCTAACAAGCATACGGCCCGCCTGATGGTAAGCAGTTACCGTAGCCTATGGACGCTTGCAACACCAGGGGTATCACTCGCGCGTTGCCGCCCCTGAAGAAATCTCTTCACACTCTTTTTGAAGAACTCCATGCTGTACTCCATTGAGAAAACCGCGGCGGGGAGCTCATTCCACAGTCTGAGCGTCCGCGGAAGAAAACACCTTTCAACCCGCACAGTTCGAAACAATTCTGGTTTCAATTTGTGACGATGGACTCCCCGTCGATGGCGAGAGTTGCGATGGTGGAAGGCAGCCGAGTCGAACAATTCCTTGGAACACTCTCCGTTGTACAAACGGTAGAACACACATAAGGAGGCAAAGTCTCTCCTCAGACTTAGGGGTTCTAAACCGTTTGTGAGCTTGGGATCACGCGCCCGCGTCATGTCGATTTAAAATGAATTGTTTCCCTCTAATTACAGTCCTAGGAGATTTGAACCCCGGGGAGCTCGGCCGTACACTCACACATGAACACCTGGCCATGGACTTCACGCATTTCTACAGAAAGCCACCGAAGGAGATGGCCGAGAAATTCGCCTCGGGATTCTCCTTGAAAAATATCGGCTACATACGACAATACCCGTATAGCTCGCAGAACAATTTGGTTCTTAAAGATCCGTTCGCAAACCTGGCTGTAATCAACGATGTTTCGAATTTTAAAAAGTTTGGTGGAGGTGAGTTTTATAACTAGTCGGCCAACAAGCATACGGCCTACCTGTGCCTCTACCATGAGTTTTCTACACTAACGTAATCTACACACGCTAGCGACTACGGTGAATATTTTGTATGACGAGCACCGCCTCTAGTGGTTAATTTCATACAAAATGTTAGCGACTACAGGTACTGTTGGTTAAGCGGGTACCGTAGTCCTATGGACGCTTGCAACACACGAAGCATCACTTAACAAAGACAGAAGCGATGATAGTTCAATAGTAGTAAGTCTAATGCCGTGACGAAGTGAGTTTTCATCCAACAAGCACGATCAAGGACAGGTAGTGTCCGGCCAAAATGGGCCGAAGTTTTGGCCGAAGCAAAAGGTTTCTAGCAAGCGCCGAAATTGAATGCACTGTTACGCAAGAGATTACCACGAGAACCCACTGATGTGTTCCGGCACTTTTATTTAGAGTCAGACACAAAAACGTTACCCTGCTTCTGGGTCAGTCGGGTAAAAAGAAGTAGGTACAGTAGCACCAAATTAATATGGCTTACCGATGTACCTGCGCAGAAGATGCGCGGGAAAAGCTATTGGTCGGCAGCTGCCGCAATGTTAGCCCGCGCCGTGCGGAGGGGCGTGACTTGCGAGTGAGACGGAACTAACAGCTGCAGTGTATTATGAACCTTATAGTAGTGATCTAAGGTTGATTGTAAGTTTTAAGCATTCTTTCGTTAATCTTCGGGGCAATACTTTCTTTTTTGTGCGAACGAAGATTCACGACGCGCCATATAAGTTGGGTAATACTGTATATCAGTCATCTAATATCATAGTCATCACAAGCTCGGCTTATTAGGATAAGTAAAAACCTACCCACCTCAAATCATAGTTCATGTTTGTATTCCAGGCACGATTGTTGAAAACTCAACGGAAGGATTGGAGAGAGATGTCGAGTTTTATAAAAAAGTTTCGTCACTCACTGGGGTTCATATTGTTGCTGGGACTGGATATTACATAGCAGACATGCAGAGTATAGATGTGGTACATAACACCAAGGAGGAGTTATGTAATCATATGCTGCAGGAGTTGACGGTAGGGTGTGTCGACGAGCCCACTGTAAAGGCTGGCTTCATGGGCGAGATAGCCAGTGTATGGCCTTTGAGAGGTTGGTATCTACTTCCACTATAAAGTGAAATGCTTGATTATACTTCGATACAGCGCCGACCCTAGGGTAGACGAGACGAGCGGTCGCTCCAGGCGTCAGGGGGTGCCAAAATACCAAATGTGAAAAACAATAGTGTTATCAAAAAATCTAAAGTTATCAAATCCTGACCAGCAGGGCTATTTTAAAACGTCGGATTCGATATCGGAAACGGGTTCAAAAAATTCCAAGGCGAATTTCAGCCATTGCTATTTCAATTTCCGAAAACTTTTCGATGAGTCGAATTGATATTTCTATAAAGAAACATCAAAAATATTCGAATTCTGAAATTAAAAAAGCAATTGCGGAATATCGCCTCGGTAGTTTTTGAATCCGTTTCCGATATCGAATCCGAGCGTTTTAAAATAGCCCTACTGATGACAATGGGAACAAACGGGAAGTGTACCTTCTAAACAAAAAAAGAATTTTCAAATCGGGTAATAAATGACGGAGTTATAAACAAACATAAAAAAAACAACTGAATTGAGCACCTACCTCTTTTTTTTGAAGTCGGTTAATTATGACGAATGTAATGGTGTGTTAAGTTCAGCGTGATGTCACGCGATGGTACACTTTTCACAAACAAGTGACGTCACGAGCTCAAAATTTTTTAATAATCATACTGACAGACTAATTAGTTTTCTGTTAACCAAATTTGCGACTCTTGAGAATCGCGGGGCGGAGAAGGCGCCTAAAAACATTCTCGCTCTACCCTGACATGCTTCTGCATCGCAGTCCCAGGAAATAACTTACTAATTTGCCCAACAGATTTCGAGCGTAAAGCCATACAAGCGGCCGGCGAGGTCCAAAGCCAGGTCGGGTGTGGAGTGAGCTTCCACCCGCACCGCGAGGTGGACGCTCCCTTCGAGATCATCCGCCTGTACCTTGAGGCCGGCGGGAAGCCCGACAAGGCTGTCATGTCGCATTTAGACCGTGAGTCATTACCTAATTCATTAGTACCTGCTATGTAGATCCCTAACTACTCTTGGCATCATAAATAACTGCAACTCCATCACAGATCTATAATGTTTTGAAAGATATGGAACACAAGTAAAAGTTTAAACTCCACCAAATGCAGCGCCCATCGGTGGAGCGAGGTGAATGAGTTGACTAATATAATATTATGGCATTTCACGCTCTTTTTCATTCACATAATGACATTGATTCACACTCAAATGTTTGCTTTGACTGGTAGGTAATCGAACCCACGACCTATTGTGTTTTCGTCCAACCACGCCAACCGTCCGTCAAAGGGGATAGAACCTTTGTGGCATAGCTAGCCGCCGCCATTTTGATTTTTTTTCAATGTCGCGGCGCACGATGTAACTGGTATATATGGGTAGAGGACACTTATACAAACAAAAAATGTTAATCTATATGGTGGCCTAAAGTGTCACGTTTCCGAGATATTTGGAGGTAAAGATCGCCATATGAGAATTATGACAATCATTAAAAATTAACTTATTACGTGTTTATATGCATTCGATTGTATTCAAATAATAGTTCCCAGGTTGATTTATCAATTTTTCAAAAAAGGAGGAGGTTCTCAATTCGAATGTTTTTTTTTTATGTTTGTTACCTCATAACTCCGTCATTTATTAACCGATTTCGAAAATTCTTTTTTTATTTGAAAGGGCCCACTTCCCATTTGATCCCATTGTCATCAGATCAGGATTTGATTACTTCTTAGTGTACTTTGAAGTCGGTTTAAGTTTTTTGTAAAACAGTCCAATTATTTGAATAGAGTAAAACTAGGAGCACGAAAAACAATATTTTTAATTACTTACCTACTAAACAGCATCGTAATATTCGCTATGAACCACAATGTTGTCAAAGAAGCTCGGATTGTGACTTGTTTTCCATCTTTTCATTATTATACAAACAAAAATGACAATACTTGTCCTAATATCTATGTTACCAAGTTAATTTGAACTAAAGATCGCTAAGTAATGCTCCCTGGGCGCCAAAATTGCAATAGCGTCGTAAATAAATAAAAAAACCCGACCCCGCGGCCGGCCCGACCTAATAAAACTTCCACCTAAATGAAAGTCCCGTCTTCGTGGAAGACTGCTTACGTTCACACAATGTCAAAAAGGGCGATAGATCAGACCCGACGTATTACAGGCCTATTGCCATCACCTCCCATTCTCTCCAATGTGATCAACACGTAACTCTTGAGATATCTAGAGGATCACGATTTGTTGAGTGAACGAGAATATGGCTTCCGCCATAGTCCCTTGGCTGTGATGTGTCTATGTATATACTAGAAGGTCAGGTCAGCCGAGTGGACACTTGCCATCGAGAGTCAAGGTGGCGAAGGCGTTCGATCGGGTCTGGCACCGGTGTCTTCTAACGAAGTTACCAGCATATGGGCTTCCCGAGGGACTATGCAAATGGACCGCCAATTTTCTGTCCAGCAGATGCATAAGAGCTGAGAGATATAAATGCTGGCGTCCCGTAAGGGTCTGTACTGTCCCCAACACTGTTCCTGCTGCATATCAATGCCCGCGCATCGCCCGCGCCGCACCACCTACCCGGCCCACTGACTCACTGCCTGCGTCTACTACGTCGGCCCCTTTTACGCCATGCCCATGCCTCAAAAGGAATCGAAGCGGGCTTGTGATGATGGTTTTGAGATAGTGCAAAGCAGGAAGCACCGTCAGAAAACGAATAAGAATCGATGCGGCACAGCTCCTGTGGAGCTCAAGCAAACCATGCGTGCTGCCATGGCAAACACTCCGGTGTATATTTCTCGTCTACACTACGCCACCAAGGCGGAGGACATCGTGGAGTACATTCGCCAAAGAATCAAGTACTCGCTGAGGGTGCAGCTGTTGGAATTGAGCCGCAACGTCAACTTCAAGGCGTTCGTGGTGCGAGTATCAACATGTTTTCTGCACCTCGTCATGGAAGAGGACTTTTGGCCGCAGAACTTGGTGTTCCGTCGCTTTCGCGGACAAGTATCACATGATCGCACGAAGACATAGTGCAGTGCAGTAGTGTTAACTGTATTGTTCTTAAATAAAAGATGGTAGTGGGGTGCACAATCCTTTTATTCTTCGTTCTTATAGGTATTTTCTATTTTACAATATAGGTGAGATGTCTCTTCATGTGAGGTTAGAACCAAAGAGGCAGACAACGCAAACCGCGGGACGCAGCTGTCATTCGTGACAGCCACGTTCCATTACATCTTCCCTTTTTTCAATTTTTAAATTAATACAATTTTTTAAATCAAATTAGCTACTTGTTTAATTTTTACAAACTTATACCTTGTCCTTCCTTTTTCCTACACAAAATGATTACTAATACATTTATTAATCTAAAATTTACGAATCTAATCTTTGTGCTGCATACTCGACCAGATTTCAGATTGAGGCGAAAGATCATCCTAATTACTATATTACCCCGGTCTTATGTGATAGGAAGTTCTGGTATACACAACATTATTTTTATCACGAACTTTATACGATCTATAATTATTCTTACATTCTATTACACCTTGGAGCCATACATTACTTAGTGAATCCTTTTTGAAATGAATGAACTGTCCTTCTTTAAATTCTGACTTGTGTCTTGAATTTTTATTATAATTTTTAATATTTCTCACATTCTCTTTCATAAAGGATTCACCCACATTTTTATTTAAACAAGGTTCCAAGAGACATTGACTTATTGGCAGTTTAGTTTTAATATTTCTGTTAAATACCAACTGTGCGGGTGTTAAGTAAGTACCACAAACAGGAGAAGCTCTGTATTGTAACAATGCTAACCTATAGTCTGTTTTATCATTATAACATTTTAATAACATTTTTTTTGAAATCTGTACAGCACGTTCAGCCATACCATTTGATTGAGGATACCTTGGGCTTGTGTACGTGAATTTAAATCCCCATTCTTCAGCAAAATCCTTGCATTCCTTTGAATCGAAAGGTACATGGTCAGAGACAATTTCCTTAGGAATTCCAAAAATACAAAAAATATCTATTAACTTGTTTGTGATACTACTAGCACATTTACTATTTAATTGTTTAATATCTAGCCATTTACTAAAGTAATCATAGATAACAAGATAACATTTATTTTTTACATCCATTATATCAATACCTAACTTTGAAAATGATATATTTGGGATGTCATGTGGCATTAACGGTTCTTTTACATTGTTGTTTTGATACATTTGACAACTCATACACTTTCTTACAAAATCCTCTATGTTACTATCAATATTTGGCCAATAAAAAATTTTCCTAGCCATTTCCTTCATTTTAGACATTCCCAAATGACCTTCGTGTAATTTTTGAATCATATATAACCTCATAGAAGAGGGTACTATTAATCTATGATTAAAGAAAACCAAATTATCATCAACTGTTAATTCTGCTCTTAACTTGAAGTAATACTTAATTGAATCTGGTACTTGTACATGTTTTTCTGGCCAACCTTCCTTAATATATTTAATCAATAATAACAAATCTTTATCCTTAAGTGTTGCACTCTGTAGTTCTTTCTTCTTCTGATCAGTACATTGCAGATAACTAGCTAACCCTACTATGTGTATTAGTTCATGTGAATAAGAGTCATCACAGTCATCAGTTGTTTCTAAGTATGACCGTGAAAGTAAATCTGCTATATACATTAATTTTCCCTGCAAATACTTGAAGTTAATATCATATTTAAGTAGTTTTAACATTAATCTTTGAAGACGTGGTGAAGCCACATCATGTATGTTTTTTCTTAACAAAGTTTCAAGTGGTTTATGATCATTTAGAACAGTACACTTTTGACCATAAATATAGTAATGAAATTTTTTGGTAGCCCATACTACACTTAATAACTCCTTTTCTATTTGTGAAAAGTTTTTCTCCGTATTAGTTAAACTTCTTGAGGCAAAACTAACTGGCTTTCCATTCTGTAAAATACAACAACCTAAACCATTTTGAGAAGCATCACATTGTATGACAACTTCACACTTTGGATCATAATTTTGCAAAACTGATACTGAACTTATTTTTCCTTTCAAGTCATTAAATGCTTTTTCATGAACATCGGTCCAAAGCCACTCTACATCTTTTTTTAACAACATTTGTATAGGGGAAGCTATTTCCGACATCTGAGGAACAAATTTCCTTAGGTAATTAATCATACCAAGAAAAATCTGTAATTCTTTTTTAGATTGTGGGCTTTTCATATTAATTATTGAATCTACTCTTTTAGGATCAATTTTCATACCATTTTCTGAAAAAATATGACCAAAGTATTTTACTTCTTTTAACTTAAATTGGAATTTTTTACTGTTAAAACGAACATTATGTTTTTCTGCTCTCTCCATGACTTTATACAATATATTATCATGTTCCTGTTCTGAACCGGCATATAGTAATAAATCATCGCAGTATATTAATACACCCTGTATGTCCCCAAACACTTTTTCATTATATTTTTGAAATATTTCTGGTGCAACTGATATACCAAAAGGCATTCTATTAAATTTGTAACAACCAAATGGACTATTAAATGTACAAAGAGAACTAGATTTTTCACTCAGTCTTACATGGTAAAATGATTCTGCCAAATCAAGGACAGAGAACAATGTCTTATTTGTTAATTTTGTTACAATTTCATCTAAAGTTGGTATTAATACAGGCTCTCTTATCAAAGATTTATTAAGATCCCTAGGATCTAAACAAATTCTTAAACTCTTATCTTTTTTCTCAATTACAACAAGATTACTAACCCAAGATTCAGGATGCTCAACCTTAGAAATGATCTTTCGTCCCTCAAGTTCCTTTAGCTTAGCCTCAAGTCGGAGTTTAACACCAACAGGCACACGTCGAGGAGGACGAACAGTTGGCTGTATGTCTGGTCGAGTACGCAGCTCCAATGACTCCGTAAACTCACCAACACCCTGAAAAAGTTGTTTGAACCGCTTTGTTACATCATCTTTACATAATAACTTAATATTATTAGTTTCAACAGATTCAATTTCAGCTTTTTTATTGTTATTATAACCATTTTTAATGTTACTATTACTATGAATTATAAAACCAAGCTTTATACTTGTTTCTAAACCTAAAATTGGTCTCACCTTTTCTCTAATTACTATGAACATAGCATTTTCACTACAATTGTCTGAATTGCTGATCATTAATTTGCATTGTCCTATTGGTTTTAGCTGTGCACCCCCAAAAACTTCTAAAACTACTTTTGTCTCAGACAGTTTACTGTTATCATCATTGACAATCTTTCTAAAATCTTTAAGTGACAAAACATTTACTTGTGCACCGCTATCAATCTTAAAATTAACTTTTTTAGTATTCACCCTTAATATTTCTGTCCATTCTTTTTTAATATTATTAATTGAGCTACAGAACTTAATTACTGTGTCAACTACATAATTCTCCTCACTACTATCACTTTCTGACCCTATTAGTCCCACATTATTCATTTTCTTATTAAAATGACACCCAATAGCAAAGTGATTTGTTTTATTGCAATTCAAGCATACCTTACCAAATGCAGGGCAATTTCTAGGACCATGTTCTGTATTGCACTTCTTACACCTATATAACTTAGTGCTGTTATTATTGTTGTTTTTAGAATACTTAGCTCTATTATGTTGAACACCGGGCTGCTGCTGATGTTGCTTATACCTGCCATGAGAGGCAACTGCATTCACCAACTCTGATGTGGTTGCGGGTTGGCAGATTTTCTTTACTTGGTCTCTAGAGATCTCCGCTGACCTACAGATATCAATTGCCAAGTCCAGTTTTAAATCCTTTGTCGCTAAAAGCTTTTGCTGCACTCGATGATCTCTTATTCCAATGACAATCTTATCCCGCAGCATTCTTTCTGTTAGATCCCCATAATCACAATATGCCACGAGTTTTCTTAATTCAGTATAGTAATTATCAAAGCTTTCCCCATCTTGTTGGTTTCTTCGACTAAAGTTGAACGCATTTATAACCTCATTTTGCTTTGGTATGAAGTGGTCATCGAACGCCTTCAACACTTCATCATATTTAGTGACATCGGTCTGCTTCAATACGTTGTAATATAAATCTTGGGCTTGCTGTCCAGCGGCGTTCAACAAAATGGCCGCCTTTCTGTTTTCCGACACGTTACCGAGACCAGCCGCTAATAGGTATATATTAAATGATTGTTTAAACCTCGTCCACTGGGGCTTCAGATCGTCCGTGCTATCCAATCTTAATGGAGGAGGCAGGCGAAATTCAATCGTCGAATCCATGCTTCTATCGGGCGGAAACAATGCGGGAACAATGATCGGGAACTTTGCAATTTTCTTATAATTTGTGGTTCTTTACCGACTGCGCCATGTATTGTTCTTAAATAAAAGATGGTAGTGGGGTGCACAATCCTTTTATTCTTCGTTCTTATAGGTATTTTCTATTTTACAATATAGGTGAGATGTCTCTTCATGTGAGGTTAGAACCAAAGAGGCAGACAACGCAAACCGCGGGACGCAGCTGTCATTCGTGACAGCCACGTTCCATTACATACAACATAGGCCTAAATGTTTTATACTAACAAAAAGGTTTAATATAATATTTATGTTAGTTTGTAATGTTATCTATGGGCCACAGGAGCCTGATAATAAAGATGTATTATTATTATTGCAAATATTCCTCGTTTCGTGGTGGAGGAAAGCCGCGAACGGCTTGTGTCTGAAATCGAGAGCTCACTAACTAGTGTCTCCGATTACGGTCGACTAAACCTAGTCCATTTCAACCCCACTAAGACCCAAGTATGCGCGTTCACCGCTAAGAAAACGCCATTTACTGTGGCTTCACAATTTCAGAACACGGACATCAGTGAAAGCATCGGGATCCTCGGCATCGACATTTCTAACGACGTCAATAGGCCGTCTAGAAGACAAGGTTAAGCTAGCATCCAAAAAACTCGAAGTGCTCAACAGAGCGAAGCAGTACTTCACCGGGGCAAAGGCTGCAACTTTAGAAGTCGCAAGTCCAGCGTTATATGGAGTACTGCTCTTACCTGGATACCAGTGTGGGCCTTTAGACTCGGTTCAGCGACGTGCCATTAGAATCGTCGACGATCCCGAGCTCACAAGCGGCTTAGGGCCCCTCAATCTGAGGAGAGACTTTGCCTCCTTATGTGTATTCTATCGCTTGTACAACAGACAGTGTTCTGTAGAATTGTTTAACCTGATGCCTACGGCTACCTTCTACCATCGCTAGTCTCGCCATTGACGGGAAGTCCATCCTCACACATTGGAATCTAAATAGTTTCGAACTATGCGGTCTCAAAGGAGCTTTCTTCGCTTACAATCAGGCGGGCCGTATGTTTGTTTGCTACCTAAGTAGTGTAAAAAAACTTTTATTTAAAAGTTTGAGGTCACGGCTTGTTTCTATTATGTGTTTTATTTTATTTTTAAAATTATTACTATTATTTGACCACTAATGACAATGAAAGAACATAAATTGTACTTAATCAACATTAAAATATTGTCATTCGTCTCATATTATATATACATCGATATTCCAATATCTCGGTAACATGATATTTTAAGACAAGTATTGTAATTTTTGGTTAATAACGGCGACATGGAAAACAAGTTAACCACTACGATCCGAGCTACTTGACAACATTGTGTTTCATTGCGAATATTGCGATGCGGTTTAGTAGGTAACCAATTAATGAATATTGTTTTTTCGTGCTCCATGTTTACTATATTCTAATAAATAGTTAAATCAACCTGGAAACTATTATTTGAATACAATCTAATGCATATAAACACGTAATAAGTTCATTTTTAATGATTGTCGTAATTCTCATATGGCGATCTTTACCTCCAAATATCTCGGAAACGTGACACTTTAGGTCACCATATTGCTTGACATTTTTTGTTTGTATAAGTGTCCTCTACCCAAATATATCACTTACACCGTGCGCCGCGACATTGAAAAAAAATCAAAATGGCGGCGGGTGGCTATGCCAGCTCCCATACAAAAATGTTCGTACCCCTTTAATTTGGACAACAAGTAATGTGTGTGTACAGTAGTACCCAACTGATAAGGCGCGTCGTGAATCTTCGTTCGCACAGAAAAGAAAGTATGGCCCCGAAGATTAACGAAAGAATGCTTAATACTTACAATCAACCTTAGATCACTACTATAAGGTTCATAATACACTGCAGCTGTTAGTTCCGTCTCACTCGCAAGTCACGCCCCTCCACACGGCGCGCGCTAACATGGCGGCAGCTGCCGACCAATAGCGCTTTGAAAATGTATCTTCTGCGCAGGTACATCGGTAAGCCATATCAGTTGGGTACTACTGAACTGTGTGGTGAACCCTAATACAACGAGCTCTTGGCCGGGATTTCAGTTTAACCACGCTCTTCTCAATTTATTATTTGTTTCAGGTACGATTTTAGACAACGACAAGTTGCTAGAGTTTGCCGAGTTGGGTACATACTGCCAGTTCGATTTGTTCGGTGTGGAAGTGTCGTATTACCAGCTGAGAGATGACGTGGACATGCTCTCAGACGCGCAGAGACTGGATAAGATCCGCCTCCTTGTCGACGAGGGCAAGGCTGACAGAGTTCTTATGTCACATGATATACATACAAAACATCGATTAGTAAGAACACATTTCATTATATAATTAAATGTGTGTTTTAAATTAAAAACTAAGGCCCTATTATAGATACTTTACCTCATGAAACCTCATTGAAAATTCAAACTTCTTTGCTACGAGTCCCGATGTCACTATCAACGAGTTATCTTCATTCACAGTTATTTATAAATAGTCTTTTTTTTTTTTTTATACTACTTAGGTAGCAAACAAGCATACGGCCCGCCTGATGGTAAGCGGTTACCGCAGCCTATGGACGCTTGCATCACCAGGGGTGTTACTCGCGCGTTGCCGACCCTGCAGAAATCTCTTCACACCCTTTTTGAAGAACCCCATGCTGTACTCCATTGGGAAAACCACGGCAGGGAGCTCATTCCACAATCTGAGCGTCCGCGGAAGGAAGCTCCTTTGAGACCGCACAGTTCGAAACAATTTTGGTTCCAATATGTGGGGATGGACTCCCTGTCGATGGCGAGAGTTGCGATGGTAGAATGTAGCCGTGGGCATCATCTTAAACAATTCTTCAGAACACTGTCCGTTATACAAGCGGTAGAATACACATAAGGAGGCAAAGTCTCTCCTCAGACTGAGGGGCTCTAGACCGCTTGTGAGCTCAGGATCGTTAACAATTCTAGCAGCACGTCGCTGAACCGAGTCTAAAGGCCCAAGCTGGTATCCAGGTGCCCCCGCCCACAGATGACAGCAGTACTCCATATGAGGCCGGACTTGCGACTTATAAAGTTGCAGTCTTTGGCCCGACGTGAAGTACTGCTTCGCTTTGTTGAGCACTCCAAGCTTTTTGGATGCCAGCTTAACCTTGTCTTCTAAGTGACTACGGAACAAAACATCGCTAGAAATGTCGACGCCAAGGATCCCAATGCTTTTACTGATGTTCAAGGACGTGTTCTGGAATTGTGGAGCTACAGCAAATGGGGTTTTCTTAGCGGTGAACGCGCAGGCTTGTGTCTTAGTGGGGTTGAAATGGACTAGGTTTAGTCGACCCCAATCGGAGACACTAGAAAGTGTACTCTCGATTTCAGACAACAGCCGTTCGCGGCTTTCCTCCACCTCGGAACGAGGGATATTAGCACGGCCCGTGTAATGAGCGTCCCCTGTACTGTCGTCTGCATAACAATGAATACCGTCAATAGACAGCATATCATTGATATGCAGTAAGAACAGTGTTGGAACAGAGCCTTGCGGGACGCCGGCATTTATGTCCATGCTATCGGAGCAACTGCCGTCAACGACGGCTCTTATGCATCTGCTGGACAGAAAGCTGGCGACCCATTTGCATAGTCCCTCGGGAAGCCCGTATGCTGGTAACTTCGCTAGGAGACCCCAGTGCCAGACCCGATCGAACGCCTTTGCCACATCTAAGCTCACTGCCAATGCCTCACCTTGACTCTCGATGGCGAGAGACCAACGCTGTGTGAGATACACTAGAAGGTCACCAGCCGAGCGACTGTGGCGGAAGCCATATTGTCGGTCGCTCAACAAATCGTGATCCTCTAGGTATCTCAGGAGTTGCGTGTTGATCACTCGCTCCATGACTTTGGAGAGAAGGGACGTGATGGCGATAGGCCTGTAATTCGTCGGGTCCGATCTATCGCCCTTTTTGGGCACTGGGTGCACGTGGGCAGTCTTCCACGAAGACGGGACTTTCATTTTGGTGAAGGAAAGCGCGAAAAGACGCGTCAGTACAGGACACAATTCAGGAGCACACCGCTTCAACACCACTGCCGGTATACCGTCTGGCCCACTCGACTTATGGACGTCCAGAGAAAGCAATTCCCGCCGGACTTCCCGTTGGGTAGTCTTACTATAATACTGGTTTCTTAATTGCAGAGTGACTTCGGTGGGCACGGTTATTCCCATATTTTGACCAACGTGATCCCGCGCATGAAGTCTAAAGGATTTTCAACAGATGTCATAAACACGATCACCGTCGACAATCCGGCAAGATGGCTGACCATAGACGTAGATGAATAACTCTCCTCATTGAATAACTCTTTAATTGTAAATTGTTATAAAGTTATTATTAAATAAATTTGTATACGAGTATTTAACAGAAAATATGTTATGCGTAAGAAAGAGACTTCGAAATATGAACATTTTCTTGAATATGGAATTAATATTTACAGAATAAAAATACATAAAATTATATGATTATAAAAACTATATTTTTATGCAAACAAAATTCATAGCTAACAAGTCTATGAATGGTTTTTTTTATATTTCGGATACGAGTCCTTTGGCCGTATACATCGAATATGCCGCACTGATAAACTCCTCTATATACACTGACACAATTCACTAGTCTTCTAAGTCTAGATTCTGGAGTTCTTCATCAAGATCTTCATCGAGGAACAGGTTTTCATTGATAGGAACGTCTCCACCGGTGTCATCACCGGGGGATGGACTGGCTTCTTTGGAATCCTCGTCAGATTCCTCAGCGTCACCATTCTCCAAGCCTTTGCTAAGTTGTTGCAAGCGATCATCAGTTGCTTTGGTACCGGTGTCATCCGCCTATTGAGTTAAAGTATGTGTTAATAAAATTGTTACATTTAAAATATTTGCTCAGTTCCTTGTGTTGCGAACCTTTCATAAAGTATTAATTCCATATTATATGAGTCAAATTAATCATTAACAAAGTATAGCTCTACTTCGCAAACTGAGCAAATATTTATAACACCTGTAATAGCAAACAGATGTTTTGAAAATGTGTGCAGTGTGACTACAAAAACTACCTACATTTCTACAACATAGATACCTAATTTTGTAAAATTGCTATTTATGCTTTTGAACATACACTATGGAAACTAAATAACGTTTTTTACCATATGTGTTCTATTTATTAACTGTAAGTGAGAAGACTGACCAACCCCCAAAATAAAGGGAACACGGATGGACAAAAAAGAAGAGTTTACTATGGATACCCTGGTACTCAGTATAGCCCCGTTCTTTTTTGTCCTATTCCCTGTAGGTGTCCAGGTCGAAGGCCTCGTCATCATGATCAGCTACAAGTGCAGGATCCAAGGACTACCTTACTGGTATTACAAAGAAAAAAGAGTTTTACCTCAGAAGCCTCCATGCCGATAAGGTCAAACTGCACCTCCCGGTACTCGGTATAGTCCCGGTCTTCCTGGTCCTGGTCCCCGTAGGTGCCCAGGTCGAAGGCCTCGTCTCCTTCCTCATCATCATCGGCGGCGAGCGCCGGGTCGAACGAGAACATCTCTCGGCCCGACAGTCCCACCGCGCGACCCGCTTTGAAGTCGCTACGACGTTGCTCTTCTACTTGATTCATCGTTTCCTGGATATCGAGCATTTTGTTAGTTATATGGTAAGTCAAGGTTGATGGTTCTATTTTTTATTCATTATTTAAAAAAAGCCAAACATAGTCATAGTCAGATTTAGGGTCGGCAACGCGCGAGTGATACCCCTGGTGTTGCAAGTGTCCATAGGCTACGGTAACCGCTTACCATCAGGCGGGACGTATGCTTGTTTGCCAACTTAGTGGTATAAAAAAAAAAAAAAAACCAAATTTTTTTTTTTTAAATGTTACCTTGCTGAGTTTCTTGCCGGATTCATCTCAGTTGAAGGCCGAGTTCCGAACCAGTGGTAACTTCAGTAAACTTGACCTTCATAAGTGCCCTTCTGGGGCCTAAATTGAATAAATGGCTTTGACTTTGATTCACTTTTTTCGTCATAAGGCTGCTATTTAAAAAGGTTACATAGTATTTTATTTTTGCACAAGAAAAAATATGGTTAAGTTTCCACCTGTCTAAGTTTTCTTGCCTGCCGTCAACCTTTTCCTGACGATTATGAACACAACAAAAAATAAAAACCGGCCAAGAGTTTGAATGTGACTCGCACACCGAGGGTTCCGATCTTCCTAGGCGTATAATTTCTTGATTTGGGCCGTTTGCGAAGGAATTTTATTAATTTCGAAAAATCTATGCTAGTTAGGAACAGCATTCTATGTATCCTGTAATACTTACATCCATGTCTATTTACTGTAAGCCCATCCCCCTATAAAAGGGGGGAACCCCTTAAAGAAATATAGCGCTGCGACAGATGGACAGATTGGCGCCATAAACGTTAAACCAAGAAATTACACGTATAGAAAGGTTTGAACCCTTGGTGCGTGACTCCGACTCGGACTCTTGGCCGATTTTTATCATTTATATAGATGCTGCTAAGCTCACCTATCATGGGAGCGAAGATTTAACCCTTGAATAAGTAACTATTTAATTTTTAATCCATGGCTATACCTTGTTAATAAAAAAACTATTTTCTATACAACCAGGTATTTCTTGGTAACTGTTACTTTTCACCACTTTTTAAAGCAATTTTGTACTTTAAGGTACCAGCATGTATAACATTGATGGCAATATCTATAAATTACTAACCAGTTTCTCCTTGATCTTCTTTTTCTTCCAAGCGAGGAAGGTCTCCAAGGTAATCTTAGTCTGGTTGGGTCCGAGGGCAGCCCGCTCCCTCTCTATCAAGTCCACCAATGATATCTCATTCTTTTTCTCCTCCATCTTCTTTTTGTCTCGCTTAAGGACGAAGCCCGCAGGCAAGGCGTGTCTGTAGATGCACTTAGTACCAGCAGGACATTCCCAGAACCAACCGTATTTGGATCTCTCGACAGCTTCAAGGAAATGTTTGCATATCTGGAAAGAAAGATATATTATTATAATGTGGGATATAACAGGAGTCTTCTCATAATCAGTTGGACTCACAGCTCCTGGAATTGCGTCCCATCCAAATCCAATGGGTTAATTGTAGACAAAATATAGTATTCAATGTGCAACTTTCATAAAAGTTGCACATTGAATACTAAAGTGGTGAATAGATTTGGATTGGAATAATCTATGGTCTCGCACTGAGCAGTTTAAAGGAGCTTTCTACTGCATACCCTCGGGCTGTGGAATCTGGAATGAAACTCTCTGCCTGGTTTTCCCAAGGGAGTACACCATGGGGTTCTAAAAAAGGATGTAAAGAGATATTTGCCGAGTAGACAATACGAGCGATACAAGAGTCCATAGGCTACTGTAACTGCTAACCATCAGGTGGACTGTATGCTTGTTCGCTACCTTACTCATATAAAAAAACAGGACATATCCGGGTTCATATGATACTTTTGATCTACAAAGACATTAGTTGTCTTCAGAACAGGACTGCATGAGTGGGCATAAGTAAATAATAACATACAATCTCAGTGGTAGGACCCTGCTTGTTTCCTTCACCATGCTTCTTTTCCACCACCTCCTTGAGCTTCTCTTCGTCCCAGTTGTCCATTGTGTCTTCATCATCACGCATGTCCACATATAGGGACCTTTTCTCTGCCTGGAAAAATAAATAAAAGGATTAGATGCTAGTAACCAAAGATTTAGGTAATTAAAGTGTTAAGGCCATCAATTTTTACTCTTTAATCTGGGAGAACTTGAGCCTACTTAAGTCACTTCCTCTTATGCCCTTTAACAACAATTCATTGGGTTACTGAGCTTTATTAAGCACTCTTGGGTTTTTAAAATTGATATTTGGCACAGTCAACATATCCAATCATGGATTTCTATTACGTACATGCATACCAGGGTGCACTTGTAATGGTATTTTGAACTCTTTGTAGTCACTAAATGTTTGACTTGCTAGCTGTGGAGTATAGCTTGATACCATAAAGCTTAAGGTTTCAGAATTGAACAATAAATCATGAGTTTGTTATTGACTGACAGGGCCCAGCAACCATAGCAGGTATTCTTTAGTGTGATATAAACTTACCTTTCTTTCAATAGTTAAATCGTGAGAGAATTTGCATTTATCTCCTTTAGTACATTGCCCTTGCTTGAAGAAGGCACAAACAACAGACTTGGGGTCGGTACCTGTAATAATAACAAACATAATGTTATTAATTTATGTAATGGAATAATTGGAACTTGCCGCTTGGTTAGAAGGAAACTACAATACCTTTTTCCACTTTCTGTGTTTGCACAGGTTTGAACAACAAGGCCAGTTCCTTAGCCTCTTGAATTTTCTGCTCTTTAGTTTTTTTCTTATCTTCAACGGGCTTGGCTGGATGGATGCCTCCGCTTTTTACTTGTTTCTCAACTTGTTGGATGAACTTTTGCTGTTTCGCACCCTTCTTGTTCTTGAGACCAAAGGTTTTGTCCTGGAAACCATACATGGGTAACATCAAAATAAAGTATTTCACTTTGGAGATTTTTTGGTGTGTTGTAGTGTTGGTAATGGGCTATTTCTCGCGCTTTTGATGTCAGTGTTGCGATGAACATTTACCGACAAACATGGTGGATCGCATAGTTATTACAAACATTTTTCAGGTCCACCAAATAAGTTTTCAGTCCTCCGTTGAAAATCCAAAAGTGAATCTGTTTGTAAGAAACCCCAGCGACAAACTTATGCCCTTAAGGTCGCAAGTGAGTGTGTTTCCCACTGAATAAACATGGCATTCACCCTAATCTAAGCATACACTTATGCTAACACATTCACTTGACACTATACCTGCTATAAAGTTGGTTATTTTACTACCTACATATTTTGAGTCATATATCCACATCAAGTGTCATACCATGGAAGCTAGAATAACCACCCCTAAGTCTACTCTCTGACCGTTTTTTTCTCGACAAGTAGAATATGCCCTAGGTTAACAATTGATAATATTGATGATGTAGCAACCATGACAGTTGAAGACCCTGCCACGGCAGGGCTTTAGGCAATAACCCAGGTTTAAAAATCTCTCGTATTCAACACATACATGAGATTTATTATCTACTCACCTCGATAACTTTCTCCTTCTTCTTCTGCTCAACTTTTTTACTCGCACCACTATTAGTTTTCTTCGGCGGCATGGTTATGTTTTTCGAAACTTCACTCTACACGAAAACTAAGTGATAAGCCTCTACTGTTATACCCAACTATTGTTTTTATTAAAGTTTAAACCATTCGCAACGTTTTTGTTTTTGTACGCGATTCGCAAAATAGAAAATAAATGTGCTAACCCAATAGCACACGCCATCAACCAATTTCAGTCGACTGGATCTGTCATCATCGAATCGACTCGACTCGACCTACGTGACAGATGACAGTTAGCTGGGGTACGTTCAGGGTGATTAGATTCAGACCCTCAGAAAATTATTGTCTATGGAAAATAAAACTATACTACTTGTCGAAAATAATACTACGTTTCACTTTTCGTCAATTTTGTTATAAAATGATATAAAAATGCATTTGTAATTCCTAAGTTTAAGTAATGAATCAATAATGCGAAAATTTAAGTATGAATATTTTATATTCTTTTATCTAATTAAAATTGCTGGGCACTCCAAAGCCTAAATTCGATATTCTCCATTTAGTTATATTGTTATTGTACCATTAATTCAGGCAAGTAGATGTTTATCTCAGTAAATTCGTTATTGGCATTGACACGACATAGCATGTCGGCAGATGGAATAAATTCAATAGACATCTAGACACGCGGTAGCGTGTCAAGCCAAGTTCAAGATAAGAAAAGAGAACTGGCGAGCAGCACCGTGTGTAATATTACATTTACTTTCTTTCACTTTCACAGGATCGCATGAAAGTATCAGAAATGTTTAACCGAAAACAGTAGTCAATTGACCTGAAGGTAAAATTATGGTATTTTCGCGTAGTATCCTGGCATTACGTTTATATATACTATACTACACATCATAAAATAATGGTTTACAAATAGTAGTTTAATTAAACTACGAAATCCAAGCTTGGGTACGTTTAAGGCTGCATTCCGAATTAACGCTGTAATAGATTTGAGCGTGCTTAAATCCGTTCCGAATTGGTGTGAGCCAAATAACAATGTTCCGTGAAACGCCATAGATGACGTCATGACATGCGTCATATTGCGCTCACACTAGCGATGGGCGATTGTTCCAAAAAAAGTAATCGAAAGAATCGACAATTGTAAACTGTACATTCGATTGTCGATTCATTCGTTTTTGCGAAACAACAATCGAATAACGATCGACCTTTCGAATGAAAATTGACGCACGCAACGCAAGTTGCAATAGTATGCCCAATCAACGGGCGAGCGCGGGGGATGCAATCCGCGCGGCCCGCGCATCTTCATTGGTACTTCATTGGCACCTACCTATTTGATTGAAGTAATTTAATGAACAATTGACGGACAATCGAATGATGTCGATTTTTATTCGAAAGATTCGAATAAATTGAACAATCCAATAATTCGATTGTTTTTAGTAACAATCGCCTATTATCGCTAGCTCACATCAACCATGCGCAACTGATATCACCGTGAGCGCTGTCAAAAGTGACGAAAAAGAGGACTCAATTCGTCATACTTTTCATACAAAACCTCTGTACTTATTATGGCGTTGTTAAACATTTTTCGTTAGATGTTTTGAACAAATTAGTATCTTGTGCGCTATATCTAGCCGTGTATCTAGGCGTAATTAAAAAAAAGTGTGAAACAAATTCAGTCAAAGCCTCCGAAAAACAGCGTTTTCGCCTGAACTTTGGCCATATCTAATGTACCTATAAATTGTAAAAGTAAAGAAAACATTTAGATACCAGGCTTGCAAATGTATTGGAGATTCTAAATAACTAATTTTTTTTTCACAAACTTGTAAGATTTTTTCACAAGAAGTATACTCCTGGAACATGTTTTATGAATGCGAAATCATGAATGACGACCTAGCGAAGCGGCCGGAATTTACCGACTGATAACCGACGGCCGTGATGCTGTCTCTCTTTTTTCGCAGTCAAACATTACGTTGGATGAAACAACAAGCTTTTAAACTATGCTTGCGTTGAAGTTGCGCCGGCCACAGAGGGCCACCTTTTTTTTAATTATTGTGTTTTCGGAAAAATGTATTAAGATTCTTGGTTTTCTATTTGGCAAAGATTCTTTTTATGATATGATGAGAGTAAAATAATATAAAACGCAGATATTACTTTTTGCGAGCTTATAAAAGATATAAGGAATCCTAGCACATTGTTAATTCACATTTTAATTAAATTCTCAAATAATCTGCTTTGAATACTATGAGCGCGTTCACGAACGTTCCGAATTGTTGACAGTTCTCAGCTGTCATTAACTTAACGCACTGACCTCTATTATACAAGTACGCTGGACAGTATATCATCGACCTTTTATTGAATCCATTTGATTTTCGCCATTTTGGCGCTGATAGCAATCGTGAGCGTCCACGGAACTAATAGTAGAGACGGGACATTTTAGTGTCTATATCGATAAAAAACGATTTTTCTTTTTTATTTATCGACATAATTTGTTCCTGTGATTTCGTCCGCGTAATCTTAGATATTGTAGTCCCTAAACTAATAAATAAATAACCCTTACTTTCGTATTCATAATATTACAGGCATACTTAGCGCATAAGTGAGTAGGTTCCTGTGGTAGTGGAGCGGTGCGGGAGGGGGTGATATTTGAATTTTGACATAATTACTGTCTCGCTATACACGATACATTTTTAATTCTCTTTTGTCATTTGACATAATGAAGACACCCTCCGCACCGCTCCACTACCACAGAAACCAACTCAGTTAAGCGCTGTCTGTAGAAGCAATTAGGAGGAATCAGTCCAACAGCTAACAAATGGTTAGTTTTGCCTAAAAATGTTTATTATATGTATAGTATACTAGCTGTCCCTCGCGGTTTCACCCGTGTTCCCGGGATAAAAAATAGCCTATGTCCTTCTCGATACTATCTGCATGCACAATTTATCGTGATTGGTTCAGCGATTAAGGTGTCAATGCGTAGTTAGGTAACATGCAAAAAAATAGAGTTACTTTCGCATTTATAATAAAAGTATATACAGTATTACCCAACTTATATGGCGCGTCGTGAATCTTCGTTCGCACAGAAAAGAAAGTATGGCCCCGAAGATTAACGAAAGAATACTTAAAACTTACAATCAACCTTAGATCACTACTATAAGGTTCATGTATTATGCTACTGCAGCTGTTAGTTCGGTCTCACTCGCAAGTCACGCCCCTCCGCACGGCGCGAGCTAACATGACGGCAGCTGTCGGCCAATAACGTTTCCCGCGCTTTGAAAATGTATCTTCTGCGCAGGTACATCGGTAAGCCATATTAATTGGGTACCTACTACTGTACTATAGTAAGGAAGTATGGATGTTATAATAGTATGACAAAAATGAATTGTGATGAAATGAATGAATGAATCATGAATTGAGGCTTGGGCACCGGCTTAGGATTAAACACTCATTCGTTAAATGTTCCTGTAGATCACTTGGAAAGGTACTACTAAAAAAACACAAAGTATTACTTTAATTTATTTTTAATCAACTTTAAAACAAGAGATTATCAAGCTCTTTCACGCGTACACTTTGATGGCTCCCTACAAATTATATGTGTCCCTTTCGCGTCGAGCTGATCTTGAGCTAGATGTGCCTTATTGTGTGCCTTATGTTCACCTGATTGTGTGCCAAGTGTGCGCTAACTCGCGCAGTTCATCGAAATTTTCTTAGGTCCGTATGAGATCCTGGTGATAGACTGGTCCTGGTACTTCTCTTTTTATCTGGTCAAGCATCTTCGACCTAGCGTTCGCGTATTGGTCGTCACGTCGCCCGAGTCGCACAGCGCTATGCTGATAAAGAAATAACATATATAATAGCATGCCATGACAATAAAATTGAAGATGCTGAGTTCAACGGTTATTGTTTATTAATTTTTTTTAAATAATTTTAGATAAAAATATCAGTGAACAATACGTAACCCAACAAAATATACGGGGCGTAATAAAAAAAACCGCTCATTGAATCTTTTATCCAAAAACATATTTTAGATTATCAAGTCTGACTACACTAATTTTGTAATACACATTAAACTCCCATAAAAAGTATCGACCCACTATCGATATGAAACATTACAGCCCTATTTCTTTGTTTACATATTTATTGAAAATGGAGTTCCTATTTTACCTAAATATTAATAAAAACATTTACTACTCAAAACAAAATAGTAATAACAGCTTTAGACAAGCAATTAAACAAATTTAAAGCCATGAAATTCACTTACTTGTGATAGGTTATCCCGCTGCATTTTTGATAGTGAGTTTTACAAAATACGCAAACGCTCATACCCAAAACGATTTAAACATCACGAAATATAACACGAAATAACTAAAACGTGCACAAAGTAGTTTTATTCGTGATTTTTGCGTAAATCCTTAGAGACGCACATAAACAACACGACAGCCATTTGCAACAAATGTCAATAATAGTACCCGAGACGCTCGAGAGGGGCGCTTTGATTCGGCACAAAAAACAACTGTCATTTCGAAAGAAATATGCAGTCCAGCGTACTTGTATAATAGAGGTCAGTGACTTAACGTGATATTTAACTCGGTACACAAATTATTGCTGTCAGCCCTATGAGCGATATTATCCAATTTTTGAATGATTTGATAACTTGATTTAACGTGATCAATATTGCATACTTAAGTGATAGCCATAATAGGAGCCAGTAATAGCCGGATGATAGTAACAGACTATTAGCAGAAATCACAGAGTACTTTTTTTTACTAAAAGTTAGTCTTAAATTAATATCACTTTTGTATGTAAGTATGTACACACGGCAACACATCAAGCTATACATTTCCAGTATAAGCTGATCTCGCATTGTATAGGATTTCCGTACAATGAGAGGTCAGCTTATATTGGAAATGTATAGCTTGATCTGTAGCCGTGTGTACCACTTATTTACACTCATTGTACAACTTTTATCTGACCAAGGCGCCTCAAATATCGTTCAAAGGTCGTTTCGATAACATTTTACTAAAACCAAACCTTAATTTAAATAAAACATTGGCTGTAAGATTTAGATTTTACTAAAACCAAACCTTAATTTAAATAAAACATTGGCTGGAAGATTTCGAACCTTTGCATGCGTTTTGTTGATCTAAATTATAATAAAATAGTCACTTGACATTTGACGACGTTTGTTTTGACGATGTCTATTTGACATTTGATTTTGACAGTTTGAGTGAAAGAAAGAAAATGTGAAAATATTTTTAGTCTGTGGTTAAACTTTGAGACGGTCGGTCGTTCTCAAATTTTGGTCCCTCTTCGTGCGATAAAGTGAAATAAACAGTAGCTGAAAGTAGGGCACGGCGAATGTTATCCCGTGCAAAATTAAACTGCATCAGGAGAAATAAATATAACGCAATTTTAGCGTTGCAAACTCATGATGGAAGACGTAGACGTAGAAGAATGCCAGCCCGACTCCGCAGTGGGCACAAGAAAGAAAACTTTATGGGCTAAAATTAACAATAAGACGACGTACAGCTATTTGTTTAACATTGTGATTTCTATTTTATTGCTTACGTGTCTTGTGCTGGTGTTATATTTCTTCAAGGAGTACCTAAAGACTATATTATTGTGGGTGGACGCGCAGGACCCTTGGATAATCTTTTTGTTGTTTATGGGATTATTTCTGATCGTCAGCTTCCCAGTGACTATTGGGTATTTAGTGTTGATAATAACAAGTGGTTATTTGTTCGGAATATTTAAGGGTTTGGGTACTGTATTGGTGAGTGCTAATTTCGGTGTGGCGGTGGCTCACTTCACGCTGAAGTCGCTCCGAGGATACCTGCCCCTAGACAAGCTGTTGATGAACGAGACGGCGCGGGCGCTACTCAAAGTGATATCTGGCCCACAAGCTTTTAAAATTGTATTTTTTGCGAGACTGACTCCTATACCTTTTGGACTACAAAACACAATTTTTGCTGTAAGTTTATACTTTAAATATCAAACATTAATCTAAGAACAAATTAATCAAATACAGCATGTAGATCCAGTACAATATAATACTGTAATACCTGAACCTACTTTACTACTTTCCTAAGCTTTCTAATGCATAATGCATAGTAACATAACATGAAGTGTTGAAGGACTCACATAAACTTTTTTGTTACAAGCTTTTTTTGGTGATTGTACTTGCATTTTCTTCCAGTATACTAATGTACCAAATATCAAGTCAGTACAACCACTGGAAGTGGGTGAAATTTTTTTTTACAAATCGGTTAATAAATGATGGAGTTATGAGGTAACAAACATAAAAAAAAACAACCAAATTGAGAACCTTTTTTTGAAGTCTATTAAAAAAGCTTGGAAAAAGCCCCAAGACCTTATTTAACACCTAAGAAGGAATTTAATACAAGGATGCTTCGATGGATGCATACCTTACATGTCCTACAAATATTTCCACACAAGTTACTGAATGTTTTGTGAGACAGATTGTAAAGAACGAGGAGTTAAAAAAAAGTTGTTTTAAAAATAAATAGAGACATACAGACAACTATTCATCATATATCCTTGTATTCCATCCATCGTACATCCTTGTATCTCACAGATATAAAACCTTATTACTCTATGACACCTTGACCACAAACCACTTTTACAATTTAACCGTTAGTTGTTACGGACTTGTGTCTTTGACCTTAGTTACAACTTGACATTGAATTACAGTCTATCTTATCAGTATGATTCTTTGTTACTTTTGCAGACATTTTGATTGCAGGGAAATTTTGTGGTATTTTCATAGTGCTTCATATTATTGCTGGCCAGTTTTTGCCACATTATGAAAAAAAAATACTCAAATCAATTTTCACCGTAAATAAAATTGTTTTGTAGTGTTTGGTAGGCTAGCATCTTCGCACTAGCCTTGGTGAGATTTATTTATTTACTTACTAAAGACTATCTAACATAGACAAATGATGCATCATAAATGTAGGTAACATAAAAAGCTAGAATGTGAAAATATTTACCACGAAAAAAGATAAAAAAAGTTTAATAGAAAATATATATCCAAAGTTTACCATAAAAAAAAGTAATTTAAAAAAATTTAATCATCTTCAGATTACACTAAAAAGAATGAAATAACTATAATCTGACACTGATTTGAAGTCAGCATAATTATTTTCAATGGAATATGTCATGCTCTTTCGCTGACTTCAAATCAGTGTCAGATTATAGTTATTTCATTCTTTTTAGTGTATTTTGAAGACGATATAATTTTTTTAAATTACTTTTTTAGGGTTTTGAGATGTTTTTCCTTTAACACCACCCCCGTAGCTCGGATCAATAAGCTAGGCCGTCACACATATTTGTCCATATCTTGAAAACCACTGAACCAATTTCGATGAAACTTGCACTGTTCCCTAAGTTGAAGTGAATTTAAACCAATAAAAAAAGTGGTTACAATCCAATTAATATCTTCGGAGATATGCGTGGACAAACATACATACATACATACACCTATGAAATTTTGTATATTTGTTTTGAGGCCCTAATAGATTATCATAATGTTAATATATTGCAGTTCCAATAATATTACATACATACGTGTCGAATTGATAATCTCCTTTATTTGAAGTATATTAATAAAATCACAAAAGTTCAAAATCATAATTAATCACACACATAAAAATTTGATCAAACACAAGTTTTTCCATTGTAAAAGAATACATGTTTGGGTAATATTTAGACTATAGGTTGGGTTTTCCAGCTATCTAGGTATAATTTGTTCTGAGTAACTATAGTAAAGTACCTACCTAATAATAGTAAGCTAATAGGTATGTCGGTCGGACATTACATTCAATTTATCAGATTCCCCAATTTCATGTGTCATCCAATTAACCCTATCTAACTGTGCTAACTAACATCACACGATTCATCATAATTTACACATTTAGACTTTAATCTGCAGTAATTTGACAACTAGATGAAATTTTAATTAAATAACCAAATTACCTATCTAAAAACATGTTGTTTGTATGTAATTAAAGTTGAGATTTCGTTGATAACTGAATTAGGTAGGTACCTAATGGGTTTTTTAAATTACTTATTTCTGATAGTGTCTAGTGGGTTTATCATGTACTTTTTATAGTAGTTATCAGGGAAGTAATTCGGTCTTTAATCATATACGGGTGAATTTTTTTTTCTAGCCAGTGAGGTCAACTTCTGAACTACAGGTCTTAGAGAAAAACGCTGAAGGGATCCCCGAGCTAAAAATAAATTGCCATTAAAAAAATAAAAAATGTGTTTATAATTTTTTTTTTTTTATTTTTTTCTTTTTCTGCTTCTACTTCAGAATACGAACAAAATTATGTATGACAATCTTGATCTGAAGTTGCTAGAAGTTATCAAAATTTACCTCAGTTTTTTTGTCAGAATGCTAAGAGCCAATTCTTTATGGCTAAACATAGTGAGGTCCCTGCTAGATCTGCTACATCTCGTCAAACTTTACGCAGCATAAAACCATGGTCAAGGAAAATATAAAATAATATTTTGGATAACTTCTAGCAACTTCAGATCAAGATTGTCATACATAATTTTGTTCATATTGTGACAAAGAAGCAGAATATCGAAAAAAAAATTTTTTTTGAAAAACATCAATATCTTCGAAAATACGAATTTTTTAAAATAAATTTTAATGGCATTTTAATTTTCTTCAAAATTCAGCTCGGGGTTCCTTTCAGCGTTTTTCTCTAAGACCTGTAGTTCAGAAGTTGCCCACACTGGCTAGAAATAAAAATTCGCCCTGTATATTAATATTATTTGACTAAAGATAAGATATGGATATTGCAAACCATCAATCAACTTGTATTACGTAACTTTGCAAACAGTTTCTATTAAACCTGTTCAATATAGGAATTAGGTACCTTTTAAATTCTGACTGTTTCATTTCTAAATGAATTTTGAATCACCCGATAAATAAGAGCAACTACAAGACACCTTAATCAGTAGATTACACATCCCAGAATGAAATCAACCAAAGGCATGGCTTTTTATAAACATATTGCTATGAAACATTTCAAACATAAAAGAAAAAATATTGTTGGTAGCTTTACAAATGCCCTGGGACCTAACTAAACTGATCTTGGCTGATCTGAGACTTGATCTAAAGCCATTCCTCGAAAGTTATTTCAAAATGAAACTGATTACAATTAGTACCTCAGATTACAGAACAAAAGGCAGATAGAGCGCGCGGAACACGGGAGTGAGGCCAAAAAAGCAAATACAAATTGAAAAACACATAGGTACTTATTCGCTTTTGAATTTGTATTTGCTTTAACAAAGTTTATTAAAGAGAAAGTTAAACAAAGCAAAAACAAATTCAAAAGCGAATACCCGGTACCTCTACTTATGTGTTTTTCAATTTGTATTTGCTTTTGCCTTGTTCTGTAATCTGTGAGAATTACGTAGGTAGGTATGTTGTGACAAAATCAAAAATATTTCAATCCATTATCTATGTACCTACCTACATCAAAGATATAATTTTACAATATGTGCAAGACTTATTGTATGTAGAACCTCGTAGACAGTTTATTAGTTCTTATGGCGTAGTATGAAATTCCCGTACACACAATGACGTTTTACAAATAGACGCGTCATTGGCCAACATTATTGCACTACGTCTACAATTCAGCCCAAATACTTTAAATACTTACGTAGGTACTTCGTTTTTGTTTCTCACAGTACCTATAGGTATTGTAGTATCTAACATCGTCTATAAAGATAGGTAGGCTTTATTCCGTAGATGTTGCGAATTGACTTAATGTCGTGACACTATGATGTGTAACTAATGCCCGGTTTCAATAAACAAAAACGAATCGTTTTGCTTACCAATGCTAGGTTTTTTTTATTGCAAATTTCGTAAGCTAATTTTACCTGTGATAGCTACTTCCATATGGGAGGGTCTGCTATGCAAAGCTTTGAGGTCTTTGCTTCATTATTAGTAAAGATATAAGAGTCTTAATTTTAATAAATCTTAAGAGTGCGTACCAAGCCAGAAAAATATGGCAATGTCAGATGAAACAAACTTATGTCTAATCTTCGCGTGGAGATGAGATGGAGATAGCGTGTTTCGCGCAACAAAAATGAACTAAGCTGGGGAATTACCTTATTTTAATACTGTCCCCCGCGGTTTTACCGGGCGTTCCCGAGATAAAAAGTGACATATAATACTCGGGGATAATGTTGCCCAGTTTCCTATTAGTGAAAACATTTCGAATCTGACTGGTTGTTCCAGAGTTAAACAAACAAAAGGACTCGTCCGCCTTATTATATTATTATAATTAAGTAAATATTACATTATAGATTGTCAATATACCTACATAGAGCGCGGGCAATGCATCTACACCTGTATAGGCATAAAAATCTTAGGTTATATTTACTCTGAGAATATAACATATCTACTTACCACATCACAGACAAATATTGACCACATAGGTAGGGTCCTTTCGCCGGTATCGCGACCACCTTCAGTAGGCGACCATTTGACGTACTACTTTTCTTTAAATCAAGATAATAGTATTTGTAGAGGTAACATAAATAAAAAATAAATCTAACGTGCTTTATAAATAATTATGAAATAAGAATTAACACAGTTTGAAACAAATGGGTTAACCCAGAGCCGAAAAAATATTGCTCAGTGCGCGTCTTGATTCAGTGGTGAGTAGACATACCGCAAGTTGGAAAAAAAATAACACGGCGCGCGGTGCTCAAAGATAAGTTTTATTACTTATTTCATGTTTTACACACAAGTTAGATGTTAAATTGTACAACCGATAAGTTTTGGTTATTATTTTGTTGTATTTTGCTATTTTTAAACTTATTATTAAGATAAAATCAAGTGGCCGGTAACCGAAATGCTTACTTATCAAAAACGTTAGATAGCGACCACATGGTCGCCAATCGACGAGAATCGCATTATTTTGTTATGATCAATATGATCCTAATACTTCATACAGGACTGTTACAATTTTGAATGTAGCATTGTAAAAGCTTTTCTATGTAGTTCTTTGGTAAACGACCACCAGTTTCTTTGAAAGAACTTTGTTTAATTTACGTACGAAATTGGGTGCTAAACAGGTGGTCGTAAACCAAAATAATCGAAATAAAGACATTGGTTTCCGGCCACCATAATTTAGTATGAGAAAAATAACGGCCGCTAACAGAAATTGGTATGAAAGTTCATTGAGTATGCGACCAAGTCTGATTTTTAGGGTTCCGTAGTCAACATGGAACCTTTATAGTTTCGCCATGTCCGTCTGTCTGTCTGTCTGTCTGTCCGTCCGCACTATGTCTCAAAGACTCTTAGTACTAGAAATCTGTAATTGGGCGTGAATATGCAAATGAGTTAGAGGAAGAGGTGTGATACAATCGAGACAAAGGGACCAGATCCTGTAATGGGTATAGAAGCAGTTCCTTTGTGAAGTACCGTCTCACCTTGTTCAGGATACAAAGTTTTTTGGCAACAGTCTTAGCCTTTGCCTCGATGGACCATCCGAAATTAAGGTCAGAGGATAAATTGAGACCCAAAAGATCTAGGTTTTTGGATATCGGTACAGATACATCACGAAATGCGGGAGTCAGCTTGAAGGTGCTCCTCTTGGCAGAAAAAAAGACAGGCCTGTGTTTTAGAGGCATTGAACTCGACCCTATTGGCGGTACCCCACTCGGCAACAATTTGCAGAGCCGAGTTCAACCTCGTAACCATATCTTCTCTGAGAGACTCTGTTGTGGCGGATCGGATATATAACTCTCTGTGACGGTGCTGTCATCTGCGTACCCGTAAATTCCGGGTTTCAGGAAGTCGTTAATATGCAGCAAAAAAACGCGTAGCAGAGAGAACAGATCCCTGAGGAACACCAGCCTTGATCGCCTTTACTTCCGACGAGCAGCCATCGATTACCACTCGAATAGACCGTCCACTCAGGAAATCGGAGATCCAGGCGCATAAACTAGAGGGCAGTCCATATGAGGGAAGCTTGCTGAGCAGAATATCATGCCAGACCCTGTCGAAAGTCTTCGAGATGTCCAGTGAAACTGCTAGCGCTTCACCGTGTTTCTCAATGGCCTCGCTGCACAGGTGGGTGGCTAGCACTAGATCGATCAGGACGAAAGCCGAATGGAGGTGATTGCGATAGGTCTATAGTTCGACGGATCTGTACGGCTACCCTTTTTGGGTATAGGTTGGACGTTTGCAAGTTTCCAGGATTTAGGGACACGTCTTGTTTTCAAAGAGTCTGAATAGGCGTGTGAGAATGGGAGACAACTCAGGGGCACAGGTCTTCAATACTACCGCCGGGATCTCGTCGGGGCCACTAGCCTTACTCACGTCTAGTCCACGCAGCACTTTGAGAACCTCTTTTTGGTGAATGCGGACATCCGACATTTCGGAGCCGCAGTGAGGAATACAAGGTGGAGGTTGGCTGGTGGTGTCTAGGAAAGCGTTGCGAGCGAAAAATATGGCAATGTTGGATACTGGGGCTTTCAGCAAACATTTGTTTATACCTGATCCACACACCACAACGAGCAAATATTGATGTTGATAATTTTTTAAATGTTATATTACTTAATATTTAGGATATTGTTTAATTCTATTACAACTATTACTGAGTTCCTACGAAATGTAAGATTGTTATTTTTTAATTATAAGAAGAAATTACACCAAATGATTACCATATTTGTTTTTATTAAGAGGCAAAAATTAAAATATTTTTAAAGCGATTATAATTGTTTTAATGGCAAATTTTTCATATTAAAATAGCGGTCGCAAACCAGGTCACTGGTGGTCACAAACTGATAAAAATGGTCGTAAACCGACGTTTTCGCTATATTTTCACTTTTTCAGCATTTTATACATATTTTTGTATGAATGTATTTTATTTTATGTTTTTGTATCCAAACTAGATTATATTTGGGACAAATTCACATTAACATATACTATTTTGCGTGTAGACAACATTTTTTTTTCCTCATCTTATGTGGGCAACCCAGCTAACTGGTCGCTAACCGGCGCAATGACCCTACATCCCCGCTGTGTTGCCATAATTCTATTATTACAGTAAAATGCCACGCACCCAGGCACTACATCATATGTCAACACAGGCCATTGTTCTTTGGTTTTATCTAGGTTGATGGCAAAATTCTACTCGAGTACCTATCGCTTTCATTTCTAGCCATACACTTTTACTTTAACTCTTATAGTGATAACAACAAAGTTTAATATCGACTAGACTATGCATAACCTTGACAAACATGGGTGCAAAAGTTCTCTAGAATATATATACTTATCTGAAGGACTCCCAAGAAGTCTCCTTCTTCCAGACATAAATGTGACTGATGAAGGCGGGGAACTATTAAATTAGTCAACATTGTATCTTTTAATTGCATCTAACGATATTGACATGTCTAACAAGTTGGTATTATATAATGCAATAAAAATACTGTCTTTTAATTAATGTTCTTGCACTAAGCGCCTTTGAACACTATAAGAAAATGTCTTGTGTCTTATCTATCAGACACATGACATAAAATGTATGGGCGTGTCTGATCAGACATTTCTTGTAATGTGTATGGTCTCAGACATGTCTGATAAGACACAAGAAATTTTTCTTGTAATGTGCAAAGGGGCTCATACTTTAGGTATTATGTAGTTATATACGTGGTTATACCATTCAGGTGAGCTGCTCCATTAAATCCAATAGCAACTAGTTCGATCATGATGACCAGTAGCTGTTTTTATAGCAATTTCACAGTGGTCTCATAGTGAAAGTCATTTGTATTGATCGACAAGCAATACCAACTACTTGAAAACATCCTGTAGCTAAATATACAGAGAGCGAAATGTAATGTTTACTTTCTCCCAAATATAACTTATATTTCATGAACGTTGAAACAAATATTTGCCATTTCATAAATTCTAATGCGTCATTGGAATTTCTCAGTAAAAACATTCTTGATCAACAGGTTTTTTTCAATGTTACATATAGTGAATTGAATAGCAGCGATTTTGTTGCCAAAGTGATTTCTTCCAGAGAAATAAGATGGAGTTCTGCAATTAACGATCATCTTTATCTATATCTCAAGTTTCTATTAGCCAACGTAATCTAGAACTAAATACAATGCAAACAAAAATTGATAAGAAATTATATCATTGTACCTACGCACGAGCAATTTTATCTCTTACTCATGTCTGCTCTCCCTAAATACATTCGACGCATTCCTTATCTTGAGACGACTTATCATCTGCAGGATAGAAATAGCGTTGATCCAAGGTAAATATCCCTTAATCGATCGTCGCAATTTCTTGTTTATGAGTTACATTGTTCAGAAATCGTGGGTGTTCCTCCACGTGCAATTGGAATAGGTAGTGTCGCAATTATATACCTCGTGTCACAATCTTCATGAGTATTATCGTTTGTTTTATTCCTCTCAAGGCATTGATATCGTTACCTTGTTATCTTAATGGGATGCCGTTTTTATCCGCTGTAGGGCAGTAAACTCCTGACGCCATTTTCTTGGTCCCACGCCAAACGCATTCGTGTCTTCGATATGTCTAGACTTAAGTATTCTTTTCTCGGGCAAGGTTCTGATGCGCCATTGTACACATGTGCAGCATCGCACTTGTGGCCAATAAATTACTTTTCTTGATCTTATTTTTACCGACTACCTATTATTTAGAGTAACTGCATAATGCAGTAGGTATGCATGTACACAAATATTACAAAACAACAAATATTTGTGATTTCCCACACATTCCAAAACATTTTCGACTTCGCTTGAACAGTAATGAGAAAAATCCACACCAGTGATTGTTTGTTCAAAACATCATAAATAATGTATCGTATGCGCAAGACATGCCAAATATACCCGCAGTTTCAGTTTACTTACTAAAACCGTTTACATCAGGAATATTTGGATTCCGTCAGCAATATCATTACACAGTTCAGTAATAATCTAAAAATATCGCTTTTGAATAACAAGCAACCAGACTACTTGCTGAAGCTCGTTGAATGACTTCGATCAAATATTATGTTAAATGTTTGTTTGAGATAGAATTATCGCTTGCTGATATGCTATGCAGGTCTGGTATTGGAAGATCAATTTCAATCATCCGTGTGATCATTCAAACAATTACTATTGTGTTCGAATATTGTTGGCAAGGTCAAGGTGAATCTGCGAGTGACCTAAGACCAAGTTTAGATCATGTTTATAAAACCCATTAGGATCCTTGTTTACGTTTCACTTTTATGTTATCTTAAACGCATTTACTATTTATATTCCGGCGAAATCTAAAATATTTGCAAAGTACAGTAGAACTCCAATTATCCGAATTAATGGGGACCGGGACCCATTCGGATAATCAAATATTCGGATAATCGGATTTTTTTAAAAAAAATTGCCATTGGAGAGAATAAAAGCTACGTTTTGATATTGCACTATTTTTTTATTGAATTAAATGAAAGAAACATGAAATTTTCACATGTTTTAAATATAAATGAAATGTACTTATGTACAAGTTTAGAAATAAAAATCATTGTTTTTTAAACATCTCCGTCAATGTAAGCTGTTTTGCGGTCTTCAACCGTTTTCGGGCAGCCAGGTCACGCATTCGCTTGACGGTGAGCAGTTTTTGGACAATTTTTTGTGATTCGGATAATCGGCGATTCGGATAGTCGGAGTTCGGATAATTGGAGTTCTACTGTAATTCCAACTTCTCTAAAAGTCTTTTATTTTGTTAAATCATGATCCTCGAATCGACATCCTGCCATGACTCTTTGTGATTTAGCCATGGTATTTCGTGCCGCGATTCCGTGCGTAACAGTCCTCGGTAAGGCACTAAAAACAATTGCTTCCTTTAGCCGCGAGCTAAATTCTTGACAAATGCTAATAAGGTTACCGTGTTCTAGTTCTCCTAAGTACATTATGCCGCTAGAAATAAACAAATTACACGCGAATGCCAACTAGTACTTCTTATTTCCGAATGAAATACTATTTATGCAATTGTAATTACATAAATTCATAAGAAAGACCCACAAAAATATTGCCTAGCCGAGTATCTTGCCGGAGTCTTCTCAATTTGATATTAGTGGTAGCGCCCTCATAGTTATGAGTTTTTCTATAGATAAGCCAAAACTTTTTGAAAGTCATAACGATTCTCCTTCCTTCTGGTTATCGTACAAGTAGATCAAGGTCTCGTAGCGCGCCTGGAATATTTCCGTAACTAACCTTAACCTATGCACTTTATTTGCCGAACAAACTTCTACCAGAAATATACGCTATGCATGTGAACAACTGTAAACTGGATCGGACTAAAATATTCTAGTGGTTATTGACATTTTAAAGCATGTGAAATTGTGAACCTACTTATATTGAACGCTTAGCTAGTAAATTTTATATTCTCCCATGAATATCCAAGTTACACTGACCATCAGAAACGTCTACGCGTCATATAAAATGCATGGAGAATGCTGTCTAATTTTGTATTCTATGAAATCGAATTCACGAATTCAAAATGTAAACTTACGTTTCATGCAGCATGATTGAATATTTTATTAATAAAACTGGCTACGCAATTCAACCTTCTATCCATATTCTTCTCACTGTAGGCATCTCCGTCCATGGTCGATCGAGTCGGCTCAGGCTCTGTGGCTTGGGCAACTCGACCGAATGTCAATTCGAACGAAAAAAGACGATAGCCCGGCAATCGTCCCCAATGCATACGATGAATAGTTGCCTGTATTTGATCATAATATCACCATGATACGAGATGATGTGGCCGAAGGTTGAATGCACACAAAGCCTAGGAGGAAACTGACTCTGAGGAAAAAAGAGTGCTTGGTGTCAAATTTTGTAATCTTGAGGGTGAATACTACAAAGTACCATACCAGCCTTCGGTCTTCTCACTATGTTTTCTTCTCCCGAAGCTCAAGCTCATTGTAGGATTCGAACGTTATCTTTTTCCATACCTTTTACAATAGAATTGAAGGCTCTGTAAAATGTTCCAGGTGAGTGACGTCCGCGGTTGTGGTTACCATTTAGCAACCATGCTGGGCTTGCTGCCCGCTCAGGTGATCAACGTGTACCTCGGCTCCACGCTGAGGTCGATGCACGACGTGCTTCACGAGTCGCATTTGACTGGCTATGTCGTGTTCGCTTTTCAGGTGAGTTACATCTTAATTCACTAGAAGCCCTATACACAAATATATGCCTTCGATAGAATTTTGAATTAGATTCTAATAACGGTTAGGAAATTTTGTGTTGCTGAGAAGAGCGGAATAAAATCGACAATTACTCTTTTCAAAATTATTCTTTTTATCAGTACATAGAAGAAAAAGAGTCGTTGCAAAGAGCAATAACTATAGTAGGTAATGTATATTATTAAATGAAGACAAAAATATGCATATTTAATTATCGCTTGCTGACGTCAAATGCCAAGGTGAGGCACCTTCGTAATTGAATCACATAAAATGTTGTATGTACAATAACAATATAGTTTTTATTTACAAATGACTTAATTATCACAGTGGTTGTGTAGCATTACCCTATCCTCACGTCTGCGAGATCGATGTCTGTTAGACATTTGATGAAAAACATGGAAATCTCCCTCTTTTTATTATAATATCATTGGAAATCTCAATACATTTGGACAGATATCCGCCATGTTTTTCATGGATGCCATATTATTATCAAAAACGCGGGAATCGAGGCCCCTGGTAGGTAGATTTGTCAGCCCAGTGAAACGCAGTGCATGCCAAATAATGTCAACAATAAAGGTTAATTTAGCCGATGTGAGTTTTATTTAGCAGCAATAAATGCTCGTGACTGTTTAATTTGAATGTCTAACGACCAGTGTCGTCATACAAATATAAGAATAAAAATGTGGGAAGACTTACATTTCATGTATCTTAATAAATGGGAAGGTACATCGAATTCGGTGGCTTTTTGGTAGCTAGTTGAGCCTGGTGGATATTTTAGATGTCGTCTTTTCGAATCCTAAGTTTAAACTTTTCTTGCAGAGGGTGCTGCACTATCTTAATGCTCTGGAAAAAAGGCTTCGTGGTTTTTTACATCTCAAAGCTTTCATTTGAATTGTAACGCTATTAAAAAAAAAAAAACTTAGATTTTTTTTATCAAACACAAAACACAAGAATAAATAAAACATAAAAAAAATCGGCCATTTTGCCCTAAAATCACGAACTAATTTGTATTAATTACCTACATAATTTGCAATTAATCTCACCAAATGGCGCCCTCATTTTAGGCTTCTGATATTATGATTAATGAGCGTAACATAATTGATATATTATCGTTACTAATGTCGATTGTAGGATGTTTTAAATATTATCAAAAAGAAATCCTTAGTTTCTACATTATCTTCATAATTAGCAAATCTGCTAACTACTTTACAGCTCGTATCTTATCTAATTCTTTACTTTTGTTTGATTGTATGACGAAGGAGCGCTCGTGGTGTAGCATGATTAGCCGTTCTTAATCGATCGGCAAAGTTAAGCTACCACCGTCGTGGTCGGTACCTGGATGGAGGTCCGCCTAGTGGTATTTCAAATCCAGCGTTTCCGTGCTTCGGAAGTAGTGTTGCCAGGTGTCCCGATTTGCGCGGGACGTCCCGATTTTCAGGGGTCTGGTGACACGTCCCGATTTTTCACTAACCTCATGAGTCTTTACTATATTTGATAATTTTGACAGGAAAAGTGAATATAACTAAGCTGCTACTACATACAAATATTTTTGCTTTCATATTTTCTCACCAAATTCAGACTTTCACTACTGTCCCGATTTAAAACCCAAAATCCCGATTATTTTATCCTTACGTTCCGAAATTTGACACACGGGACCTGGCAACACTATTCGGAAGGCATGTAAAGCCGTTGGTCCCGGTTATTACCTAATTGTAATAATCGTTAAGCTAGTTGGATGCCTCCTAGGCGGCTTGATAAATTCCAACAGTAGGTTGACCACTAGCCTACCTCCACCGATCCCCAGTGGGCACGCGTGGTGGAGTATTGCCCATTCCCTTTCACTCTCATTTGTGAAAGGAGGCCTGTGCTCAGCAGTGGGACATTATAGGCTGATGATGATGATGACGTATGACGTAGTGCGATTACAGCGCCAACTAGTATCGTCTCACCAGATAGAATGACAATGTTTAAGACCCTTGGAAGCAACTGATGCATGAAGTTGTTGTTTTATATGTTTTAAATCAGCCCACTGCGCTTCGTCTCGCTTCTCAGCATAACTTATTTCAGTTCTAGTTCAATTGCACGCCATTCACAGTTAATGTCTCTCAAAAGTAGTTTTTCATCCCAGGTAAACAATATTTTTTTCCGGGCCAAATAACGCTAGTGCATACATGATATGTGTGACGTAAAATAACATCTACAATGTGACAGCTGGTACCAGAGGGGTTAGGGGACGGAATTTATTGCTCCATCCAGCACTTTATTGGTACAATATCTACTAGTATCAGTGTTCCATACATTCGCTTAAGACGGGAGTTGGGCTGCGATTATTCCATACAAATGTATTCCCCTGTTTTCTTCCTGAATAATGCCTCTAAGAGTCATATAATCAAGTTCTGCTTTGGATACGTCCCTGTTACTTCCTTTTTTTCAGCAACTAATTATTAAAGACATTATGGCCCTCCAAAAATTACAATAAATGCCCTATTTTTCCGCCGTGATTAAAAGGACTACCAGACAAATTCGAAAAGATTTTAACATAAAAGATAGTAATAGGGACCTAGATAACCTCTTACTTAAAAAAAAATATGTAAAAAATAATTGAATCGGCTCAGTTTTGGAGGAGGAAAATGGGGAAAACGAAACGTCGATTTCGTCAATTTTTTTGTGAATAAATCGGTCTGAGCTGCAGATGTTCCTATCGCACATAGCGCATAGCATAGCGGCATAGCGCGACGGCAATAGTTTCTTCAAATACCTATTTTTCAAATTCCTCACAGCTAGAAACCCCTCTTAATAACGTTTTACAAGTAGACGCGTCCTGATCTACGTTGTTGCACTAAAAACAGCACTTTACTATACCCACGCATGAAATGTAACGTTTTTTTTTCTCACATAGTTGTAGTAATCTCAAGTCCTCTATAAACACAGGAAGTCATTTTGCCCGCAAAATGTTGCAAATAGTGGTATAGCCGCGACACAGTTTGGTGCGTGAACGTGAACGCAATTACCTTTAATATTTCCAATATAGAGCGCCGGCAACGCATCTAGGTACACCTATACAAAAAATATCTTACTATTCGCTTGTCAAATACGCATGACAGATTGCTACAATGCATCATAAAGTTTCCTACGTTTGCACAATTAATAATAACTATAAATAGTCTCGGCTTTATCCGTCTATAGTTTTCCAAATATAGGTATTGTACCTAAGTAGTGATTAGTAAAGAGGTATATTATTTCCCTTGAACATCAAGGATGTAGAGCCCGGAATAACTTGTTACAATATATGCATTCATGGTCAGCCCTAACGGCGGGCGGACGATGGGGCGCCAAAATACAATAATTTTGATAGGGTTACCAACTATCTAAGTAAAGTATTTAGTGATAAACTAAAAGATTTTATTTTATTTCTTGTACCTACTATTATGTGATGGCAGTAAACCAAACATTTATTACTAAACTTCAAAACTATAATAAAAAAAAAACGTTTATTCTCATTGCACACTCTTCGAAGCTTAACTACTTTGGGACACGGAATGTTAAAATTGAGTATATATTTTATTATAATTATTGTTGCCTAGTTAAGCTTTTCAAATATATTTTTGACGTCGAAAGGCAAAGGTCTAAGTATATAAATTAAATGCCCGAGGCTAATAAAGATTAGTCCAAAGTCACGCAAAACAAGTTAAAATAAATGAGTTAGGTATTTACTAGGTAGAAACGTGTCTGGAAAATCGTAAAGCATTTATAAAAGAGATATTAGATCGTGTGATAGTTGTACGCGTATATTACATATTTTGTAGGTTATTACTACTTATTACTATCGGAGTAATAAATAAAAAAATATGATTGACACGATATTTGCATTAGTATAATTTGAATAGTACTTTAGCGAATAAGAATATCAAATTAAATCGTCAAATACATGCAACGAATAGTACTTTAATTAATATGAATATCAAATTAATATTCGTCGAATACATGCAACGAATAGTACTTTAATTAATATGAATATCAAATTAATATTCGTCGAATACATGCAACGAATAGTACTTTAATGAATATGAATATCAAATTAATATTCGTCGAATACATGCAACGAATAGTACTTTAATGAATATGAATATCAAATTAATATTCGTCGAATACATGCAACGAATAGTACTTTAATGAATATGAATATCAAATTAATATTCGTCGAATACATGCAACGAATAGTACTTTAATGAATATGAATATCAAATTAATATTCGTCGAATACATGCAACGAATAGTACTTTAATGAATATGAATATCAAATTAATATTCGTCGAATACATGCAACGAATAGTACTTTAGCGAATACGAATATGAATATCAAATTAATATTCGTTGAATACATGCAACGAATAGTACTTTAATTAATATGAATATCTAATTAATATTCGTCGAATACATGCAACGAATAGTACTTTAATGAATATGAATATCAAATTAATATTCGTCGAATACATGCAACGAATAGTACTTTAATGAATATGAATATCAAATTAATATTCGTCGAATACCTGCAGCGAATAGTACTTTAGCGAATACGAATATGAATATCAAATTAATATTGGTCGAATACATGCACCGAATAGTTCTTTAATGAATATGAATATCAAATTAATATTCGTCGAATACTTGCAGCGAATAGTACTTTAGCGAATACGAATATGAATATCAAATTAATATTCGTCGAATACATCTATAAACGAACTTAGTTATGCGGTCCGGTTTTTTACAGCAGTTAAGCAGTGGCCCAAACCAAGAAATATACCACCAAGGAAAATCGGAGCCATTGGTACCAGCTTACCAGACTAAAGCCTCAGGCTCGCAGATTTTTTAAAATAATAGTTCAATAACTATGGCATTTGTAGGCACTGAGAAAAAACTGCCGTGACATACAGAACATTATTTATTCTGTGGTTTCAACATAAAAGCTCCTTTTTACGGAACTCTAAAACAGTTATCAAAAACGTTACTCATCATAGCTAAGCTTTAGTATACAGCTACACAAACCAATATCTATAATGATTATCCCGATTCCACGAAACTTGTTGAAAATGTATATAATATAGATGATATTCACATTTTTATCACCTTTATCATAACCAAGTATATCTGAGTCACAAACTATTAACTGCTGACAAAATTCCTCGAATCTGTTTCAGTACGCAGAGATGATTTTTTTGTTTATCGAAGTTTACTATAAAGAAATAAAATACATTTATTTCATGTAACTTCAGACTCATAAAATCGAGATAATTAAAAAAAAATTCGACAATATTGAATATGAAATGCTTCAATCGTGATGTGTTTGCTCTTTTCCATTGAGGAATTCCATCATATCTTCCAAGTCCATGGTGAGATAATGATAATTTATATGGGACCACCCCGAGATCTAACGTGATATACTGTTTAAACCATCCAAATCGCATAAGCCGTTTCTGAGTTATCGGTGAAAATTCGTGATCTGTGGTGAAAATACATAAAAAATTTGAACAAAGATGATCCTTATTCTTTAAGTCGGTTAAAAATAATACGTATTCTGCCCTCCTAACTAGACCTTCACGATATTATTTTGGCCACTCCAAATAATCACTTGCATGGCTTCTTTACAAGCCAATCTGAAGGATTATACCACGTTTCATACGTCTTCACAAATTAAAACATCAACATGTGAGCATGCTCCATCAATTGGCTCTTATTGTAAAGTAATAGAGATGCTAATAAAATGGGAAGGCATCTCGGTGTGGGTCTTCCTCGTTGGGAGACCATGTAACCTTTGGCGATTGCATACACGTGTTTGTTACGTGTTGTGTCATGGCAACTGACTCGACAACTATTTTGACCTTTTGCCGTTCAACTTTGGTACCTGTGTAAAGGTCTGCTAAATATATACTTAACTGGCTTTCCACCCTTTTTTACCAAGCGTTATTTAAGGAGCTGTTAGCCTACATTAGATATAGCTTGTGTGCAAAATTTCAAGTTTTTAGACGACAAAGCGCGATGACGTTAATTTTGTTTGAAAACTACGCGAATTCCCCACCACTGGCAACGCGCTCTGATTGGCTAAGTCAATGACACACTAAACGTTTAGATGCAGTGATTGATCGGTCGGTAATGTTATTCAGTGCAAAGGCACTTATGAGTTGCAGAATTGGATTGCTCGGTATTAACCCTAAAAGGGTTTTTCCTCGATGCCTTGCGGTTTATATATATGCAGATAACACAGATTTGAGACTGTCATCTGTGGAAGATAAAGTTGAAAAGTTTGTTCATTTCATTGCGCAAATTGCAGGAATTACCGAGACTGATTTGAAAAAAAAATGCGTTGGATAACTCGTTCATTGACATTGAGGACGCTTATAGGCATGTTGTGGCTAGTTCTTATACACGATGAAAGATTTTGCTGCACTTCAGTTAAAGTTTATAAATTACCTTCATTCAATGAATTTGTAAGGTTTGAAAGGGTTTTACCATAAGCCGGGCGATACAGGAAAACATTTTGAGGAAACTGTGCTATAAGATAAATTCCACTTGCGCAGTTAATAGTCATGTAGATATCTTTCTTCTTTATCCTTATATTGTCACAGTACAGCGAGAGAATTCGTTTCTCATAACTGTTAATAACCATCATAATCAGATCAGCCGTTTCCGTGATTTGGCCAATATTAAAAGGTGTACCAGGAACGCATTGGCTCGGCGAACGCACTGTATGCAACCGAACATAGTGGCGAGCTTAATATTAGAAATATTAATTCCGTGACCGTAATACAAGCTTCTATTAAATCAGGATTCAACAATGACCTTTAAACGTAAAGACGAAAGCGTAAAGAGATTAGTTCGCGAAAGTGGTAATAATTAAAATGTCAGGGCAAGGGCGAAAGCGTTAAGCGATTAGTTCGCGAAAGTGGTAGAGCACTTCGCTTGGACCATACCATCACACTACTAGGCTAGAAGGTTGTTTAATTTTCCGTCAGTGTGTGTTGGTTACACCGGATCTAGAGGAAATTGGGGACTAGCCAAAAGAATCCATGACCTAGGATGTTATTTCACTGGTATATAGGATGACCTTTTTATTGTGTCCCAATTTGTGGGTGGTTTTGAAAAGAGGTCAGGTTCTTGTGTTATTTTGGGAATGTTGTTTTTCTTGGATGTCGTTTTTTGTGCGAGTAATTATAGCCAGAAAAAAAACACGAGGACTTTTAAAAACGGAATGAACAGTGACCTTACAAAATTTCTCCTGCTTTTGTTTTGCGATGTTTACAGTCCTTAATCCGTTGGATCACTAATGGCCGCGCGTCCTTAAACTACATATATGATTTACCTATATCTGAATTCCGGGAACTGCTATTCAAGTTATTAATCTAGTGTTTCTCACTTACTATTAGAGAATTAAGTGACATGACTTAAGGAATTCAAATATTAAGTAAATATATAAAACTGGGATCTTCAGCCTCTTCAAAGTTATAAGGAAACCTCAGACAAAAAGAAAAGACAGAATTTGCGACACGAAACCAAATGATAACGTAACTTACATAACGTTATTATAATAACTGACAAGTTCGTATGTTATCAGATTGTGTAACCCACGCTAGCGCTTCCGACTTATCACCTGATTCACCTGACCTTCCATACCATATTTAGGTGATTTGCGAACTAAAATAGGTTCAAGTTTATTGATAAGCCTGCTGTATTTCATTGCAGTTTGATACATTTAGATTCCAAATGATTTATTAAAATAGATCTTCACAGGCACTTATGAACTGCTCTAATGCCGTTTCGGAAGTTTGCATTTGCTGAGAAGATTCAGCAATAAACCCAGCAAGTACTCGTTTCAAAACAAGCTTATATTAAAATAAAAATACTATTATCTACTATAACAATATGTACTTTTATTTCAGCAATATTTATGAAATATCGCATAAAAATGTGAATAATAATTTTCGCTTATCACCCGTTTTAGTATACATAACGCATGGCGACAAGTCCGAGCTATACAAAGCCACTGTAAAGACTCTGGTAGCTTGAATCAGGCATAACTGCGTAGGGCCAGCTTGTTATTATGTAGCTTGACTTGTAGCAGAGTTAGTCGCGGAAGTGGCTTATGGCTTCTGGTACAAACATTGCGTTTGCGCAAGCAGTGACGTCATCCAGTTATATATCCCTTCATGTGGAAGGCTTCATTCAACCTAGGGCTGTTACACCATTGATTTTCACGCAATTTTCCATATCGAAGACCTAAGCCCTCCTTTGCTACGCCAATTGTAGTATCTGATCAAATTCCATCTGCAATAGATTATTCTTTTGAAAATAGGTGATACGTTTCGTTTGCAACAGAATTCAAAACAATAAACAGTTTTCATAGTAAGCATTGTTGCTTATGTATGAAGAAAGTACAACCATGATTGCGATTCGACGTACTACGTAAGCGAGCCCATCAACCGCGTGCAAACCCTATCAGTAGACAGTACAACGGGCTAAAACCGGTTTACGACAGTTTCCGTTCCGTCCCAGTTTCTAAATACGTGATATGGCCGCGGGACAAGGCCGGGATCATTTATGAACTAGTGTAAACAAAAATCGATACATCGATTGCGTAGTAAAACGCATCTGTTGAACATTACTAATTTAAATATGTATTTGATTACAGATACTAATCGGCATAACCCTAATGGTGTGGGTGGTGCAAAAGGCCCGCAAAGAGTTGACGATCGCGATAATGGCGGCGGAACTCGGACGGGAGACGATGTCGAGTTCGAGTAGCTCCTCGATCAGCTAGCCGACGGCCAAGTTGTCCACTGACATGGACAGCGTGTCTGACGAACGCTCCAGCTAGGGGTGCGCGACCGGGTGCCTCCATATGGCCGAAGCCCGCGAAGATGAAACCTACGTGTGAGTAGCGTTAACCGCCCTGTGATATTAATTATTATGTTAGTCGCCGTGCTACCTCCGAGGGAACAGCCGTGGAAGTGCGTCGATGAAGGTCTTTTGAGCTCTGAGGTTTACATGGCATCAGGCAAAGCCGTCACAAATGTCAACATTGTTCATGTCTTGTTGTTCCGTCAATGTCAATAGATGATGTATTGGTAATATTTTTGTTGTATTGTATTTATTTGACGTTTCATGGAAATTTCAAATGTAAAAGAAGCTTTAAAATGTACTTTTTAGTAGTATGTATTGTTTCGTGTTTTTTCATGAACTTCGTTTTGTATTTGTTCACTTGGATAAAGATCAGAAACATTTGAGCCCAAGGCTGTAACGCTCGTATTTACAGTCTGTGAACTTAATACACGCTATTATAACCGTTGTGCCAACCGAATAATGGATGGAATCGCATGGCTTAGTATTTTATGGACTTATTCATCACATTTTTTTTCCTGTTTACTCTGGGTTGTTTTCGTTTATGCTCACGCGATTAGGCACAGCAATATGACCTGCCAATGTCAGCTCATTATAAAAACATGTATTGAAAGTGTGTAGTATTTTTTTAACATTATTATCGTCGTGAATTGTGAATATGCGTTTGGAACAATTCCAAATGTATTTCGACCGAGTTAAGTATGAAAACGTAAACAGGGCTAGTTGAAAGTGGGTCGAATTAAAATGTCGGAGGATATTGTCGTTTTTATTGAGTCAAGCAAGCAGTCAGCAATAAAGCTGGAATGGGCGTTTTGTCACTTTATATCACACCACACGGGGCGGGTATTCGCATGATAGTGATCTGCGAATGAATTTTAATTTACAACTAACTTTCGACATGGGCTTTACTCGCAGTCCCGATGGATCTTATTAAAAATAACCGTACGAGTACGATCTATACTCTATCCACGGAACAGTTGTCTCTTTTGCACATTTGTATGCAAGTGATAGGGACAGACTGCATGTTGGGATCAGTGGGCGTAAACAATTGCCAAGAAAAGTAAAGATGGCTTTACATGGCGTTACTTCTTATATAGTAGTTTTACCAATGGAAGAAAATATTATTATTGTTTGTACAATAGTAATAAGTACCTATTACATACAACGTGTAGCGGAAAGATATCAAACCGAAAAAACCAAGTCGTGGGTTAAACAATGAACATAAGAACAATAAACGCGTCCGCATTGTGCAAGCTACAGATGTAGACTGGCAATTCGCCGCCATGCAAGTAAACGCTTTCTTAGCTCGTTATCGCCAACCAATGGCAACGCTGTGATTTTTCTGGTTTTAACGCTGTTCCGTGGATAGATTATAGCTGTGTGCCAAATTTTATTCAAATCCGTCTAGCCGTTAAGATATAATTAAGTGACAAAAAATACTACACAAATAAAAATTAAAAAATGTGTTATGTAGGTGTGTATTTATAAAATGATAAAAACCAATGATTATATTTAATGCTCCTATAAATTTTGAAAAAAATGCGCCATCTATTGTCGTATGACTAAACAACGCTAACATTTTCTGTCTCCATTGCTTTAGCTAGAGTCTAGCTCGGTGCTATGAGAAGGCTATTACTTTATTGCTTTCTGTGCAATAAATTAAATGATACAAATCATCTCATTTACATAATGACTATAATTTAAAAGCTCAATTGACGGTGATAACAATATTAAATAAAATATGTATATCTATATAATGATACTCGTATGATTGTAACATAATTCACAAATATTTTATTCTATATCTTAACAGTATTAGTAAGGGGCACGAGTCGTGAGCACAGATTGACACCTGCGCAGTAGTTAATTTTTCGGTCTGTTTGGCGGAATGAAGAAGGGGGGAGTGCCGAGCTGCACACGATTGGTTCGTCAGTCGATGCTCGTCGTCTATTGGATTCTTGCGTGTCATTTGGCTACTGTGAAGTGGCCAAAAGTGTACATGCGCGAGCTTGCCCCCACTACTGCCTATCTGTGCTCACCACTCGTGCCTCTTACTGTACCTATTGTTATAAAAGTACGAGGATACTGCGTGATTTGTTTACTATGGAACCAAATAGCATAAGTGTGTTACAGTAAACTGTATTCTATGCCGACCGCATAGGTGCACGTTCGCGTTAGCAAGCTAGAGATTAATCCATGTATGTAATGTAAATAAGTGTAGATTTTCCAGATGGACAGATGTAGACAATTTATTTTTCCAAGGTTTATCCAACGTATTTCCGTAGAAAGGTACTTTTCGGAATTTGTATGTAGAATTTAGTGTTAAAATTGTTGCCAAATGTGGTTGCAGACAAAAGAGTTTAATGTTTTTTCACGAAGAGTAACACTGGCACAAAAAAAAACAAACATAAAAAAATAGCAAATAGATCAAATATACAGTCAAACGATAATATTGTTATATAATACCTAAAACACCTTGGTAATTGCATGCAAAGTAATTTGAGTACTTGTTTTCGTTTATCACAAGCGTGAATCTAATGGCGTGACTTTTGTGGCACATAATGGCCGAGTACACCACCTATTATAATAATTGTTATAAAATACAGTTCTAATGCTCAAATGGCCATACTTTAAACTGTTACTGTAATTTTTAACCTATAAATTAAATTAAACTCTTTTGTATTTGGCTGTTCCTACGCATTCTTTTGATGCCAATGCAATGTATTCATATATTAAAAAAAAGTATTTGGCATTTATTCTTATGAAATTGAGACTAAAGCACCTCCAGGTTAGGCACCTAGTGGTTATTTATTGAAATTTGTAAATAAAATATAACTGATTAATGTTTAATATCTTTGTGTATAAATTATAAAATAATGCGTCTTAGCAGTGTGGAAATTTGCTTTTTTTTTCTTTGAAATTATAAGTTTCTTTTCGTTATGCTAGTTAAAGGAGAATGGCGAGATTCCATACATGCTTGGACCTACATTTTTTTGTAACGTATATGACAACCACTGTTGAATTCCTCTAGATTTATAAACTATTATGCTATTTCTAAAAAATATTTTAACAAAAAAGCTGCAGTTTTTTTTTTATTTGAGTTAAAAGGTTTTATAGGTTATCCCGATTTTGACGTAACAAATGAGTAACGTTCGATATACCTTTTATAAGTACATTTTAAAAATGTGGATTAAGTCCATTTAGTTCTACCCATTGGTTCTCGCGAGGGACGTGCGTCCTATTATTACAATTGATGTCATTGTTATATTTTTAACCGCGAGCCAAGCGATTAATTATGATTTTACACGAGTTTTGTAGATGCTGAATAAATATGTTATTTAAGTACCTAACAATTGTTTCTAGTATAGGTACTTACCCAGGTAGGTATATCCTACTGGTAGGTAGTAGGTACTTTGAAGTATCGGGACATACACAGGCTTTCAATAAAACAAGGTCATTTTTATTTAGGTTTTTATTCATCAAAATAAAATCCAATGACAATATTGTCTAAGAATTCCGCCAGTGGATTTATATTGCGTTCATGCAAATCCAAATAACACAGCCAATTGTCGATTATCTAAGGTCCATTCAAATGCCGTAGTCACGTGTAGAAAAGAAATCGGTATCCGTAGAAAAGCAAAGGGTCGTGTTGTAGTCAGGAGTCAAACAAAAACCGTAGGAACGCGCACAAAAAGAAAGTACCTTTCGAATTGTATGACAGTCACACAATGTCAGACAAATCAATCAACTTCTTAATCCAAATTAGGACTTATTTCTGCCAGTGTCGAGTTATATTATAAGTTCCCGCCAAAAAGTCGATCAATCAACTTCACTCAAGGGGCTCGCTGACCATAGACTACGTACGCGTTTCATTTGACGTAAAAAATATGTCATCGTGTTATAGAGTGTTAAAAAGTTTTTTTTCTCATAGAGAGTTTGTATTAATAAATGCAATGACATTTTCAACTAAACTCTGTTAAAAATAAAATTATTTATCATTATTATGACTAACAGAAATGTTTCAAATATAAAAAAACAATGTGGAGATAAATACCGTTCAAAGGAACATATGGAACGAGATTATGGGTGCGTTCCGAATCACAATCAGCTTAACTAACAGCCATTAAAATATATAAATGTATATTTCTATTTTCTAGACATACTGCTAGTTCTGAAAAATATTGAATTATGTTATTTAATTTAACTTTAATAAAGCAATTTTTTGATATATATTATGTCGTTATACGCAGCTAGGGCCAATTTCGCCATTGTCCTTTCTAGCAAGAGTCCTCCTAAAACATAAACGCGATTTGAATACAGTATAAAAACTGCCAGTAGCTAAACTGTTTCATACCCTAAGTTAACCATTTTTTGTGGTTAATGGATTCCTATCATATTTTTATTATTACTAAAAGAAAATACTCTCTTGTCAAGCGTTTTTACGTGTACTGGGTTCGTCTATACAGGGTGTTGTTTTGGTCGGCGACAAGCGACCCAGGAGCGGTAGTACACAATATATATTCCCCAAAAATTGACTTAATTCCATTAAATACTGTAAATATGTTGAGAAATACCTTATTCAATTTGAAATAAAATTACCGCAAAGTATGGTTACTAGGCACGTGCACAGACTAGAGCTAGGCGCAAGCCGCCATCGCCCCACCCCTTTACTCCCTCGTACCCCCGTTGAGTATTATTCTACACTTTAGCTTATAACATGATTTTCAAAATTTTAATTTTTTTATTTTTATTAGTAAAAAAAAGTATTTTTTTTATCACTACTATCATTTGTATTATCGACCCTGAGTCGCTCGTCGCTGACCAAGACAACGACCTGTATTTTTTCGTCGAATCATAAAATAACACATTTCATTCCATTAAACTTCCTTGTATTATGGCGCCATAAAAAACATGTGTGTTTAATAAATGAAAGAACTTTCCATCGGAAAGTTTATGTCATGAATCTAGTCTTTTTTTAACGATTTTCCACACGGCCGAGGAATTATTACTGAGTTATGGTGTAAACTAAATATTAAAATAGTCTGCCGTATAGTAGACCGATTTATTAAAAGAGAGTTTCACCTTGATTATAATTCGTTTAATTACAAGATTTTGTTTTAAGAGGTCGTATACGAAAATTTTGCCGACTTCGCTGGTTTACGTGATTTTACAATCGTGATTTGACAGTTAAAATACTGTATTTTTATAAGTTTTAATTCACAACGTAAGATATAATTTTAATTATGATCTAATTAATGAGCTACTTTTTATTATTTATTTAATGCGAGATATAGGTTGTTTTAAAAGATTTTTTATATCTGAAGTGTATTTATGTTTTTATAATTTTAATGAACGAGAGTTATAGATAATATGAATCGTTTTGAAGTCTAAACGGTATGAAAAAAAAGTATATTTTGTTGTGTAAGTTATCTATACAATAAACGGATCACTTTTTACCACTTTAATATTAATAATGTTGAGTAAATAAATATTTAACTTAGTCAAGATCAAGATAGATTTTGGCTACTCTAAGTAGCCGAAATCAAAATATGTGTAAATATGTGATATTCTAAACCTCTTACAGCAAAAATTCATAAACAGCCGCCGGTTTAAAGTTGATTAATCATAATTAAATTATAATCATAAAAAGTAACTCGTTTATTAGATCTTTTAACTTATAACTAAGCTGTTGGATTGGTCCACTGTTAGACTTATGCACTGTGTAACTACAGCAAATTGCGTAATTGTTAAGCATGGTAAAAATATTTCATGCAACAATGAAATTAGACTTCGTATGTATGGTACATACAATGGTATATTTCTTAGAAATTTTGTTGGCGATATTTTTTTTTTTAATTTTACATAAATTCCTATAAACTTCACTAAATGAGATTTTGACGTGCAATAATATCCTTATATGACATGGTAATTTTGCGTTACTCTTATTAATGTTATTTTTAATGTTACAGCTTCATTCATTGTATTGTTACTTCCAAGTAGGTCTTCGTGAAAGGGCGTTAGATATTGTTCTTCCTTTATACCCTAAAGACTGATTTTCCTATGTTTGCATATATTTTAATCCAACATTAAGTAGATTTTCTAGTAAAAAAAACTTCAAATCCTTTTAATTATTTTATCATATAAGAATTCCAATATGTATTATGACTTTACTACATCGAAATTGCAAGCTTATTAATATCTCCTACATTAGTCCTTAAAAAAACTGCATTTTTCATATGCAAGAAAATCTCTAAATATTATAGTATTTTCATGCTTGATTCAACGTTTTGGGGTTAGTACCCAGCAGCGGGGCTACCGCGTAAGTCAATGGTGATGCCCCTCATTGAAATCTGGAGTCATTTCACAGCAGACGAGTCCATTGATGGCTCTCTTGACTCGTTAGATAATCACATGTTCCATAAAATTTCAATTAAGTTCATTACCATTCACTTACGTGGTAGCCCCACAGGTCCTTCAGCCTCACCTACCTAGCAAATCTTGGGGCTCAAAAGAACGCAGCGTACTAACTCTTGCATAATGAATTGCTTATCTTTATTGGCTTTGGATACGCGCGTGTAAGATTATAATAAAATTCTTGTTATATTTACTTATGCCTACAGTTTTGTTTTTTAACTTGAACATAAGTTCAAATAGCTTCTATAAAAGTATTTTATAACGTTTTTCCAACACTCAAATGTTTTGTTTTAGTATTTTTGTAATCAAGTTGTTAAAAACTCCCAGTTATATTAAAATAATGTTGTTTGTATCTCAAAAAGTCTGGTATACTTCAAAATAACGCTACTTTTTATATTATGTAAATTCTTGTGCCATTTTTATTTTCGTTTTTAATCAACAATTTAAAAGTCGTTTTTTTGTTTGTTTTCTTATTAACATTATCTTTAAATACTTGATAACGATTTTTTGATATCACATCCAGTTTAGAAATTAGTTAAAAATGTTTACAATACTTTGTAAACCTATCGTGCCAAAATCTGTTTTCTATGCTTTACGCATTAATTTATTATTTGCACCATGTTCTAAAGCACTATTTTTATTAAGCACATTGTTAGATGTTTTTAAGATGGACATTAAGAAGAGTAAAATATTGATATTCTTCCAGTACTGTACGCAGGTTTTATTAGTAGTTGACTTGTTGTGCAACAATCTTAGTACTCTCGATGCTAGATATAATATCTATGAATGTATACCGATTATATATCAATGGTAGCAATTAACAAAGGATGACGCCATGCTGTATAGGGACTTCACATACCCAGATGATATTTTATACGACGTGCTCACAATATTAATTGAATGAGTTATTGACATATTCAAGGAAAACACTCCTTACAGTTTATATTGTGCGACATAAAACAAATAGTGTGATTCTAAGTGATTACTTTCGATAACCTATTATATGGACTAAATTATTAATTACAACGAATAGTAATTAATAGCCACTAATAATCACGTGTCTCAATACCTTTAAAAAACTAACCTACTATTACAGTAGTACCCAACTGATATGGCTTACCGATGTACCTGCGCAGAAGATACATTTTCAAAGCGCGGGAAACCGTTATTGGTCGGCAGCTGCCGCCATGTTAACGCGCGCCGTGCGGAGGGGCGTGACTTGCGAGTGAGACGGAACTAACAGCTGCAGTGTATTATGAACCTTATAGTATTGATCTAAGGTTGATTGTAAGTTTTAAGCATTCTTTCGTTAATCTTCGGGGCCATACTTTCTGTTCTGTGCGAACGAAGATTCACGACGTGCCTTATCAGTTGGGTACTACTGTACACATATTTACTATAATTTCAGTTTTCAAAATTACTGTATAAATATTATTTAAGTAAATAACAATAATTGAAATGGCAGAAAATCTGATAAACTAATTTTTTTTTTAAAAGAGCATAATTTTCCATGCCTGCTGTATGAAAGCAATAATATACTCATAACTTATCAAAACCGGTCTTGTAATTATTATGTGTTTGGGTACTCCATTGGCTTCTTACTTTGATTAATATCTGCTTATTGTCGACATAGAAAATATTGATGACCATAGAACATTAATCAAATATAAATGTGTGTATTTAGAAATGTTTATTAATATTAATGAAACCTATAAATTCGCAATTTGATATTATTTTTTATACGGGATTTCTTCTGTTGTTAAAATGTATGTGTTTGCTGTTAAATAATATTAATGGTAGGTAATAGCAATAATACTATCACAGTTATGCAAATAGTGTTATCTTCATATCACAGTTCTTGTAAAGTTTATGTTTGTGCAATAGCTTTATTTCAACCTATGCGTAATATTTGCTCACGAGATATCCAAGTTACATAAAAAATTGAATTTTTTGCAAATTATTTCAAGGTGAAAAGTCAGTTGAACCACTGCTATTGCTTTACATGATACTGTGGCACTACCTATATGACGTCAGATTCTTCAAGACAACCTGTATTAATTATTAAATTCATCATAATATTATTATGCTGAAATACGAACGAAGTATAGTAATAAATATGTTATGCTTCATACCTACCTATGCTCACAATCAAAATTATTTCAATATTTTTATATGAATAACCTTAATATTAGACAAAATTATTTTGCATTTATTGTTAACGAATTTATTTTTTTGTTATTTTTCAAATGAATCCCATTGTTATTTATTAGTATTTTTTAAATAATAAGTACTTGTTGTAAAGTATTTAGCTAATCATTATGTGGATATTGTAACTACAATATGAAAAAGTAAAAGGAGCCTTATATTAGATGTAATAAAGGATTTCTCTATTTAAATAAAGTATTTTTATTTTAACATCTACAAAATACACGTCCTTCTTTCCACGTTTTCTGTACTGATGGAACCTACATATAAAATGTCAACCAGACGACCGAACTGGTGCATAGTAAACTGTGCGGCGGTGCGAGGCATCGCCAGACGACCGAACTGATGCGACGAACCACCGAACATAGTCCGGGAGGTAGCGTTGCAAATACAAAAGCCATGTTGACATCGATAGTTGATCTTATCTTAAATAACTAATAAATTAGTGAACCGACCGTCAGCTGCTCAACTAGCGGTGGGTGTGGGTGGTAACGGAAGTGGTAAAAAGTAATTTTTCATAAGTAGTCGACATCAAATTGAGCTGAAAAAAATCGTCAGCTGCATAGTGGAGGAGGGACTATGCGTCACCTGCTCGCATGAACTTGTAAAAAAATTTAAACTAAATTTATAGTAGGTACTCCGGATGAAATTTAACAAGGGGATTGTTTCAATAATTTAAAAGTACGTAAATAACAATCAGATGCGTGTGTAGCGGTGGAAAGACCGTCAGCTGACGCAGTAAAGATACAAAATATTCGAGCAATGCACAGTATCTTTTCAGTGAAAAAAATTTCAGCTGGCGTACTATCACTGAATTTCTTTTTACCACTTTCGTAACCGTCTAATCCTACACCCACCGCGGGTGCGTCAGCTGACGCTTTGGTCACTTATTAGTCGTTCGACATGTATGTAAAAAGATTGCAATCGATCGCCGTAAAAACACTACCTCCTGGACTAGCATGGTTTGGTGGGCTCGCACGGTGCGGTGCGACGCATCGCCAGCGACCGAACTTGTCAGCGTCTATAAATTATGTTTTAGTAAAATAATACTTCTCACGGAATTTTTTAAACAACTTGAAAAATCACAACACACGTAGGTACTTAATTAATTTTCACTTCACTGGGGCACATGTATTGATCTTTATTATAATATGCAATAAAACTCAAAATACACGAATTTATGAAAACAAAACGAAAACGCGATATCATGCTATGCTGTTAATTTATTCTTGAACATGGATAAGAAGTCCTTCAGTCGCATACATTTTATCCCATCAAAAACATTCTGTAAAAAACTAGCCAAGTCTCGATGGAGCTGCTTGCTTATCTCTAAAAAGTAATGAAATCTAGACAAAGTCGTGCCAAGTCTATGGTTCCTTACTGCGATTTCTTTATTATTATAGTTAATTTTGTGTGACTTGGCCGTTGAACATTCTTTATACGTTAGTGGGTACAAGTACAGATTGGTGCAATGGTGTCATGGAACAACTGGTTTTGTACCCTTGTGTTCCCTTCAACGGCCAAGTCACACAACATTAACTATAATAATAAAGAAATCGCAGTAAGGAACCATAGACTTGGCACGACTTTGTCTAGATTTCATTACTTTTTAGAGATAAGCAAGCAGCTCCATCGAGACTTGGCTAGTTTTTTACAGAATGTTTTTGATGGGATTTCACTTCTTTTTGTAGAAAATGAAGCGGCCCACCAAGTTGAATATTTTTTGTAAAGGCGGTATGTCGATCTCTAATAGTTTGGTTGGGCTCTTGTGTTTTCTAATCATGGTCACCAGGTACTCCAGATCTTCGATTATCCTAGTTTTTATAGTTTTCCCTTTATGTGGTCATTAAACCCTAACTCTGTACCAAATTTCAGCTCTCTGAGTTTATGGGAAGTACTAGTTCTATTTTGATGATCATGAGTGAGTGAGTGAGTGAGTTTCATAAATGTGAAACTTTGCTTTCGCTTAACTTCGGAACTAAATGACCTACAGACTTGAAATTTTGGATTTTAAGTATGTGATTATAGCTTACTAGATGACGAAAATTTCTGCGTTCGGGTCTTATCCAGAGGTTCTCAAATAGGGGCCTGAAAATGCGGCGAAATGGTTCCAGTAAAGGATGGTACGGCAGTGTTTGCTTCGCGCTCGACTCGGCGGGGGCACTGCCGTGCCCCCCGATTTACAATATCACTTTAATATAGTCCGCACATTCACTTTCACATAGTCCGCATGATCAGTCACCGTCCAGTCCAAGTCCAGTCATGTTTTAGTAAAATGGTGGTCATTGTACTAAAACTTTTCACAGATTTTTTGAGACAACTTGTAAAGTCACGATATACATATTTATTTCATTTCACTTCACTGGTGCACATAGATTAATCTTTATTGGATAAAATACCACCGATAATATGCAATAAAACTCAAAATACACGAATTTATGAAATAAAAATGAAAACGCTACGTCACTCTGCAAGTTCCCGCCAAAAAGTCAACGCGATATCACTGTAGATATCACTTTGCAAGTTCCCGCCAAAAAGATCTATAGTCCCAAAAACGTATGACTCGGTGGCCAAAAGAGGAACGACGCCGTCAGTCTGCCTGCCATTCGCCATTGGTTGTTTGCTCCACCAAATGCGATAATAGCGCCTCTCTCACCGGGCCAGATAAGTTTGTTGGATTATACTATATAGTTTAAGTAACCAACATTTCTGAACGATACTTGTCTATAGTTGGCTAATTGCTGTATTCTGAAATTTCTGAACGAAAACCTCAGTTGTCAAATTCATTATCATGGCGGAGGACGAGGATGGTGTTTCGAATAAAAAATCTCCTCAAAATTTGAATAATGAAGACCACTCCCAAGATAATGAACAAAACGCGGCAAGACCAGACTTAGGTATAGAAGAGGCAAAGTACAATAGCAATGAAAATGGCGACAGCTCTCCAACGGAGCCGAAAACTACGTCTTCCAGTGAGTGTTTTACTGAGTTGTTTTTTGTCCTAAATATAAAGGCATTCCTTGACAACCGTTCTCTTTACTTGCAGAGTCGACGGGTACGACGCGAAAGGAAGAGAATCCGTTTTCGTTCCGACATTTTTTGAAGCGGGATCTGTCGTTGCCCGGTAACTCGACATACGAAAACACAGGGGCTCGTCCAAAAGTTTACGCGAACACTGTGCAGCATTCGCCGACGAAGATCGATGTGCATGCTGAGTCGCGGCGGGAGAAGGTTCGCGCCACCGAGTCACAAGCCAAAGAGAAAAGCAGCGACGCCAGCGGCATTCGCATCAGTGATAATAACACATCTTCTAGTAGTTCCGTAGAGATACCGTTTAGTGTAGTGGACAATTCTGAATCTAAGCATAACTTTTATACGGACGGGACTGATGTGCCGTTCTATCATAGACCCAACCTGGCATCTGAGCCACTTGGCATGCCTTCGTTGCCAGATTTTGTGCAGGATCACATTTTAGTGGAGCAGGCGTATTTGAACTCTAATGGTCCAATATCTGTTGACTTGGACAATTTACCGGACTTTACATTTAATACTAGTTTCAATGCTGGGTCTTCATCATCACTGGGTAGAAGGAATAACTATGGTGGTAATAGGGGTTATAATTATGATGCGTATATGGGGGCAGCATCAACATCCAGTGATTCAGGACATGGAAGTCGAGGGATTCCTTTGGACTTGCCAGCTGGGGCAGAGGCGGCTGGCCCGGTGCCGCTGGACCTCCCTGCTCACCTGAGCTTGGACCTAACAGAGTCAGTGAATCCGGCAGACAGGAGGAACATGTCACCGAGGAGCACATTTCCATTAGACCTACCTCCTAATGCAGGTAATTACTTACAATATGTTTTAATTAAAGCTTATTAATAGCCAAAGTTTTCCTACCATGTGGTCTGGCATTTTTTTTTTAGTTTTAACTCTTAATAATCCATTGGATCTATATCTGTGAGGAATTATTCCACACTAAAAAATTTCAATCTATAAAATATTGAAATTGCATAATTGGTTACACAATTCAGGAAAATACTAATTGCAAATATATACCTGCGTACACAATTTAAATTTCAATTAATTGATTAACATATAATACAATTCGCTGTTTTAATTACCAATAAGTACTGCCTTTTTATATGTAGACTGAATTGTATTGATGTTGACCTTTGCTTGAGGTCAATTAACAGTAGATGTAACTACTATTTGTAATGGATTTGTAGGATCTGAAATTGTTACAATTATTGTAAATTGACCTTTAAATATGGTCAGGGGAACTCATCCCATAAACAATGGATGTTTTAAAAGTATTGTTCTTTATCTGTTTTGTAACTTGTCAATCTACAAATATTTCCACAGTGAGCCATTCTTGAATTTTATGGCTTTTGTTTGATCGAAACCTCACCACACTATGTGTAACCTCACCACTTTTGGGCACACCTTGGCCAAAAGTGGTAAGCAACAAAGCCTAGAAGGCCACTAGGTCTCAAGTGCACCAAAACACGTCGGTAGGTGCTTGGTGACAGTTTATCAACTTCATGGTGGGGTAGCCAGTCAGGCAGGTACTCCAGAGGACCCTTCCATCATGCCATGGTTTCCTCAAAATGTTTTCCTTCACTGAAAGCTCAAGCTCATTGTAAGCATCGAACCTGTGATCTTTGCCATGGCATCTGACATCACTATTGTGCTGTCATCCTGTTCATCATCTGCCTGCCCTGTTCCCAATTATTTGGGGTTGGCGCAATATGTACCCTTCTTCCATTCGTCTCTTCTATCTGTCATACCAGCATCCACTCCATTCTTACCCATATCATCTTTCACACAATCCATACATCTCTTTTTCGGTCTTCCCAATATCCATTCACATTCATATTCATAACTTTTTAGTGAGCTGTCATCCCCTTAGTACTATGTAATTACTGGCCCTGATTCTGTTGTTTACAACTTAACTAATTTTAGTCTCACTATGTCTCTTTCTATCAAAGAACATAAGAATTTAGTCCTGTCAAATTAGTCCAATGCTTGTATTCAATATAATTTAGTCGCCATCGGTAACCAATTACGTATTATTATTAATTTGACTGCTTTAAATTATGTTCTATCCTTTTTCAATAATGTTCGCAAGAAAGAGATGTGATGTGACTAAAATTAGTTTAGTGCGATTTACAACAGAATCGGCACCACTTTCTATCCTTGGTTTTGCGAATGAGGATTGATATTTTGATAGAAGGTCAAGGTCATGTAGGATTTGAATACTATCAGTGTGTTATGTCATTAGTCATGTGCCAATGTGGTAACTCCAGTAGCTTTGACCTTCATAAGTGCCACATAGGGCCTACATTTAATAAATCGCTTTGATTCTGACTAATTGTTTCTTTTCACTTCAATTCAAAATTACAAAAACGCCATTGAAGTCAAGTCACTACAATAAACCTTACCTTCTTTATGAGGTACTAGCTGTCCCCCGCAGGTCAGAAAAATATCTAAAAATAAACCTAATCTACACACATACACTTTTATATTTATTATATTATAAATACTATATCCAGGTGCAGAATCAATGAGGCTACCAGACTTTCTCCCTGTCCACCCGGGCCGGACGTCTCCTGAGCCCGAGCACCAAGATGAACAAATGCAGCAGATCATGTCGGAGCTGGAACGTACCAGGTTTGTGGTAGTATTACTGAATTAGTGCAGGTACATTCACCATATGTGTCATGGTCATGAAAGTTGTTCAAGTAAATACATATTTTGTGAAAACTGTACTTTGAATCTTCGAACGTCTTGCTTGAGTTTAATCCAACAACACATTTCAAGGAGCATCAATCTGAAGCAAGCCAAATGTTTGTCTTTTATGAAGAGCACGATAATTTCATGAATTTATTTGTGTACATCATGATGCGATAATAAAATACTTTGCCTTAGTTAATCAATGAATACAAATTAGTCGATATTTTCAACTATACGCACGGTAATTCATGATGTGGTCAAACATTAGTTACATTACTTACCGCTAGAGGCGCCGACGTCACTTTTTTTATGCTATGCATTATACTCTTGCTTTAAATGCAAATAATAATGTGTGTGTAACAGAAGAATTTGCAGTGAAATGTTACAGTCAGACAAAAATTCGATATGCATTTCTTGTCGTTTGTTCTTGGTAATAGTATCGATAAAAAACGAAAAATTAGCTTAATTATATGTATTTTAGTCGTTCAAACTATGTACTACTATACCCAACTGATATGGCTTATGGATAAATATAAATAAATAAATATCCTGGGACACGGTCATCTGATCCCAAACTAAGCAGAGCTTGTACTATGGAAACCAGATAACTGATATAATACATATACTATTTTTTGTTTGTAAATACATACTTAATATACATAATTACACCCAGACTCAGGACATACAGACATGTTCATGCACACAAATGCATGTCCTGTGTGGGAATCGAACCCACGACCTGCGGCGCGTTAGGTGAACCTTAACCAACTGGCTCGTCGGATGTACCTGCGCTGAAGATACATTTTCAAAGCGCGGGAAATGCTATTGGTCTGCAGCTGCCGCCATGTTAGCGCGCGCCGGAGTGCGGAGAGGCGTGCTGCGAGTGAGACGGAACTAACAGCTCAACTGTATTATGAACCTTATAGTAGTGATCAAAGGTTGATTGTTAGTTTTAAGCATTGTTTCGTTACTCTTCGGGGTCATACTTTCTTTTCTGTGCGACCGAAGATTCACGACGCGCCTTATCAGTTGGTTACTACTGTACGCGCATTTCGTTTCAAGGCATTTTGCCCGCACTCAAGTAAAGTCGCTCTATTAATATTGTAACTCTATGGTTAAGGCCATGTGAGCAAGGGCGGATCCAGCCTTCAGATCAGGGGGGGGGGGTCACAAACTTATATCTAGCTTGGATGGGTTTCAAAATACACAATACTATAGCTGTTACCCGCAGATTCACACGAAAATAGAGTAGGTACATTTGTAAGAATTTTCAAAATAGCGATTACGTCCTACAGAAAAGAGGGACCGCGCAGCGTGAAAAAATTATTCTTAAAACCATGTCAATCACATTTTCATTACTCATGTGACCACAGAACCTATTGACAACACAATCAAGGGTGTGATGCGTGCGAGTGATTTAGATTTTTAATTCAGGTTGACCTAGACAGTTGAGGCCCGGGGTGGGGGGGGGGGTCATGACCCCTATGACCCCCCCGGATGCGCCCTTGCATGTGAGGCTAACACCATTCCCAGTGGCGTAACTATACCATCTGGGGCACGTGGAAAATTCCTTTGATAGGGCCCTATCAGTAAAAATCGTCACGTTGTACTCAGTTTAATTTTAATAAACTTCGAGATTTTCAGCGTACTCAATTACCGTTGTATATGTCCCACTAATGGCCATAGGCTCCTCTCATGGGCGAGAGGGAATGGTCTGTAGTCCCCACGCTAGCCCAATGCGTATTGGAGACTTACATCCATATCCATAGAACATAATATCTCAATGCATTCATCATCTATTTGCTAGCTTTTCGATGAAGGAACAACATCGTGAGGTCTGTAACTCAGGTACAATGTAAAACAATATTTTTGAGCTCGCGGCCTATTGGGCCGGGGCCCTCTTGGGTCGGGGGCCCGTGGCATTTTGCCAGCCCTGCCACCCTATTGTTACGCCACTGACCATTCCATTTGTTTTCCTGTGGTCAGGTCGGAGTTATTCCTGGAGCGTAGCCGTCGTTGTAGGGCGGAGGAGGAAGGTCGGTCGGCGCGGGAGGCCGCCGCCCTGCTGCGGGCCGACCTCACTGCGGCTCGCGCCACGCTGCACGACCTCACCACCCACATGGACCTGCCTGCACACACCAGAGACAACCTGGATACGGTACGGGTAACATGATCATGGTCATCGGCAAGGCGTAGCCAGGATTGTATATGGGAGGGGGAAATGGCATTCCTCACACACGGTCATCTGATCTCAAACTAAGCAGAGCTTGTACTATGGAAACCAGATAACTGATATAATACATATACTACTTTTTGTTTGTAAATACATACTTAATGTACAGAATTACACCCAGACTCAGGACATACAGACATGTTATTTAAAAATACTTTGACTAAGTTTGGATTTGATACGGTTTGTTCGTACATGGGGGGCTAAAAAGAAAGTTAGAACGGAATTAACTTTTACTATTAATCGTAAAGTAAAATCTGGAAATGGAGTACAGTATGGGGTTCTTCAAAAAGGGTGTGAAGAGATTTCTGCAGAGTCGGCAACGCGCGAGTGATACCCCTGGTGTTGCAAGTGTCCATAGACTACGGTAACCGCTTACCATCAGGCGGGCCGTATGCTTGTTTGCCAACTTAGTGGTATAAAAAAAAAAAACAATATTTTTTGGTAAAATTGACAAACGTGTGTACAATTCAATTCATTAGAAGATCCGGATTTATATAATATCGATGTAAATTCGAAATAAAAATATTCCATTTGCAATATTTCTTTAGCTTCCTTTTTAGGGAGGCTATTCTTAAGAGAAAGTTTCTTTCTTACCTTTATTATAGAGTTTAAAAATTGTATAACATTGACATAAGTTACATAATTAATTGTTGTATTTGTGATTACAGAATAAAAGTTCGGAGGCTGAAACAAATGTTGCGAAAATGAGGAATCAAATCAAAAAGCTAAGGGTATGTAATATTCCCTATCAGATAGATAGAAATCTCAAGTCTCCAGTTTTAAACCTACTAAAAAAGAAGGAGGTTCTCAATTCGTCTATATATTTATATACCGTACTATGGTACCTGGATGGGTGACCGCCTAGTGATATTTCAAATCAAGCGTTTCCGTGCTTCGGAAGGCAAGGAGAGCCGGTTATCATTTAATTGTGATATGCGTTAAGCTAGTTGGAGACATACTAGGCGGCTTGACAACTCCAACAGTAGATTGCCCACTAGCCTATCCCCACCGATCTGCAGTGGGCTCGCGTGGTGGAGTATTTGCACATTCCCGCCCACACATTTGTGTGCAGGAGGCCTGTGCCCAGCAGAGGGACATTATAGGCTGATGATGATTTTAAGATTAAAATTATAACCCAGGATAACGCAATTGGGCATATTTGTTACCTATAAGCACTTTTTTTGATACCAACAAGTCGATAAATAACTATAAGTCGCCCTCATAAGTATGGTAAGCGAGTACGTTAGCCATATGGAGGCTTGCATCACTCACGCGTTACCGTCCCTTCCCCCCTCCCCAATGAGCTCTGGCTCGCTTACTCACGCGCAGGAACACTACATAAAGTTATTTGGCTGCGGTATTCTGTACCCCTCGGTAACAGCCCTGAGCCGAGGCTCGGCCCCAACTGGGGCACCCTCAGGCCATGTTACCTAAATCTAAACCGGTTGAGAGCTTGCTCGCCGAACTTGTCCGCGTAAGGGTACTTAGGCTAATTTTGGGCCAGTACCTTCATGTCCATTCAAAAAAAAAAAAAAAAGGTATTCTGTAAGGTGGAGGAGGTACACTTCCCCAGTCGGGCTGCTCTTTGGGCGAATAAACGCTACGCTCTACTTCTCCTAAAAAATACCTTTGACCCCGGGAACGCGAAAGAAACCGCTGGGGATAGCTAGTAGTACAATAATGGGTGTATGTGTAGGAGGAGTTATCAGCATCTCAAGAGGAGGTCCGGTCCCTGCGAAGTGTTCAGCGAAACGCGTCCGCCGACCTGCGGCGAGCTTCGCATGTCGCCGAGACTTCACTCAGGTCATTTATTTATTTATTTAATCAAAATTGATAAAAATACAGCATTTCAAACAATATTAGCAAATTTTTAACAGACGAAAAAACGGAGGGCATTTAGAAGTCGACGCCTATATTTTTTTTATGTATGATCACGTATAACTTTGGACAGAGTAGTCCGATTTTGATAATTCTTTTTTATTGGATAATTACCTTAATGTTGGTCCTATAAAAATTTGGATAAAATATCCTACCCTTTATGGTGGGAAAATAGGGGTGATTTATTGTTCACTAATTTTTTAATGTTTTTAATGCTGAGTTGTGTATTACATTATAAAAGTAATCAAAAATTAAGCATGTAGTAATTAGTAGATTATAGCCAAAAAATATATAAAATAAAAACTTTAACAAAAAAAATAAACCGCCTTTTTGCTTTTCAGTTTTTTCGGCGGTAAAATTTTTTTTGTTAAAAAGTTTTTTATATTGTTAATTTGCTAATTACAAAGTTCCATTATTTTCCTTAAAATTTAGTGTTAGGCTCAATTTACATTGCCGCGGAATTTACATTGGAGTGGAATCGAATTTTTGAAACGAAAAAAAAAAACATGTCGCGCGTCTTCCGAATCCTCGCGCATTCTCGAGAATTCCTCGCTTTTTGGCTCGTATTTAGTGTGTATGTTTATACATTTGACATAATAGTACATTATGATTCACGTGTGCAAAGTTGGTTATTAACACTCCAGGCGGTATTAAGCGGATAAGGGAGCCGAGAGTGTAATAATGAATGCACACGTGTCATACGACGTTTTACAACACACTTGCGAAGAAAAAAACAGTCTTGTATTTTGCAATAATTGTCACCTTACGAGCGAGTGTGTTGAAAAGTTCATTATGCTATGTACAATTTCGGTGCAAAAATTCGCTTCCATTCCATTCCGCGGCAATGCAAATTGAGCCTTACGGTTCATAGCCATATTAAACAGAGTAAATAAAAAAAAAACTATCTGGTGTGATAAATTGTTATTATAAGTACTAATTTTTACTTCAAATCAAACCTTAAACCGTTATAAATAAAGTTCAATTGCCAACAGAGAGCTGCTAGCGGGGCTAGACCAACTCAAGACGCTGAGCTCCACACTAGACCCCACATGATACGCCGGGACATAGATTATAAATAAACGGATCACCAAAGCATCACTATCCCGCGCCAACACTGTGAGTTATAACATATAAATATATTTTTTAATTTCTATACCCATCTCATATTGTATGGCATATTGGCGAGAATTTGTTAAACTTAAGAACTGAAAGAAGACGATTGAGTTGATTTAAGGTCGGAACATAGCTCTCTCTTTCTGTCTCTCAAACATACTTCTCTCGCTCTAGCGTTTATTTTTGACAGAAAGGGATGGAGATATATTTGTCAGGCGTTAAGATTTATTCAACATCACAATTATCTACGCTTGTGTGGTAGCCTTATATTTTGGTTTACATTATGACACGCAGATAGACGTAAGTTCGCTTAAAACATATCTCAGATATTTTTCACGACATGTACAGTATTACCCAACTGATATGGCGCGTCGTGAATTTCGTTCGCACAGACAAGAAACTATGGCCCCGAAGATTAACGAAAGAATGCTTACAACTTACAATCAACCTTAGATCACTAATATAAGGTTTACAATACACTGCAGCTGTTAGTCCCGTCTCACTCGCAAGTCACGCCCCTCCGCACGGCGCGCGCTAACATGGCGGCAGCTGCCGACCAATAGCGGTTTCCCGCGCTTTGAAAATGTATCTTCTGCGCATGTACATCCCTAAGCCATATCAGTTGGGTACTACTGTAACGGGCATTTACTTGTTTCTGATAAAAAAAAAAGTACATTCAGTGAGCGATTATTTTGTCGCCGATTATAAAACAGATTAACAGATAAGAATTCAGAGTTAAATACTGAAGCGCCTATGTGCTACAAAAAGTCGCCAAGTGTGCGTAAACCAAGTAATTTTTTGTGGCTGCAAATATCGGAGCTTCAAAAAGTAAACCAGCCTTAATCGCTAGAATAAGTATGTTTTCTTTGAAAAGAGGGATTCCTTAAATAGGCAGAACGTTTAACCTGGTTGGTTTCTTTGTATAGAAAGTGAAACAAGAGTCAAGATTGTCTTAATGTTGAACGGTCTGCCTATAAAAGCTACTAATGCCCTCCTATTCTCGAATATTTTGTCGAATACTCATCGATTCTACACCGTGACTTTTCATTCGTCTTAGAAACGCTGCCCACTTAAGAGTGCGTACCAAGCCAGAAAAATATGGCAATGTCAGATGAAACAAACTTTTGTCTAATCTTCGCGTGCAGATGAGAAGGAGATAGCGTGTTCCAAGGAACAAAAATGAACTAAGCGCTTTTTATCTAAATAACTCGTAAAATATAGAATATTTTAAAAAATCGTTAGTAGCAGCCCTAGGTCATATGTTAGTGATATTATTTATCGAATTGTTGTCTTAATTAGATACACCATGAACGAATAAAACCGAAAATTCATTATTATTAGAGGTAGCTTTGTGATTTTTTTCTATCGAGGAAATTTCATTCCATTATGTTTTTGCTCAGGCAGAACCCTCGCGTATATAATGAAAATACTCATATAAAAATATTTTTTCATTTAAATACTATTTACTTGGTTAAATTTCAATTCTAAGATTGTTATTTTGCTTTATACGCAGTCTTAATGTATGAAAGGTAAAAATCATTCATAAAAAAAAATTGTCCTTTTGTATAACTTAAAAAAAAACAGAGTATTGAAAAATCGAGTTCATAATTAAAGTTTACGTATAAAATGATAGAAAATACCAACCCACAGCACGAGTCGAGTAGATTGCGCTCGTAACAGGGTGTTTATTTAAAACTACGTCATGCGTCATAGTGAATAGTATTTGTTTCTTTTTTAATTATACAAACGATCAAATAAAAAAAAATATGAATGATTAGTACCTTTTCATTGGGTACATTATGTGGGCTGCGTTTCTAAGACGAATAAAAAGTCATGGAGTATATATACTGGGTGGAGATTTCGAGATGAAATATGTTCGAAACTTGGTGGGTTAGTCATGTTGAACAACTTTTACCAAAGGATAAACACTGAAATCACGAAAAAAAGATTTTTTAATACATTATGATAGGGCAAGGTTGACCTTTAGTATCAAAAGTGATTTCTTCTGTGTTGTCTCTACCCCAATATGTCTCGAAATCTCCACCCGGTACAATAGCCCAGAAAAACTGCTCTTTTTATCTCATTAATGACTGAACGCGATTGTATACCTTTTCATATTAATTTAAATCTTCATCTTACAAGTAATTTTAAACAATAATACTTGAGTGTAATTTTCATTTGAATCTTTCGGATAACCGAATAAGCGGACTGTTTCGACGTGGCAACTTCTGGCAACTATTTTGATCGCTTACTTTTAAGAAATACTTAAGACGAGTCTCAATCAATGAATATGAACAATCTTGGATGGAATTGATTATTTTTATACATGAAAACTACTTTAATGTATTCAATTGGGTACAGTAGGGACGTCGGTATATGAGCAACTGACGGTTATAAATCAATATACTATGTATATTAATATTATAAATATTTTTGTTTGTTGCCTCTTGTGCACCTCAGCAGCACAACCAACCGTGATCAGATTTTTCACACAAGTAAATCAAACAACCTTTTAAGCTATGTGTTCCCTTCTCTATCGTATTTTTTTTTCTATAAATTGTGTGACTTAAGAAAAAGATTAAAAAAATATCTGACATTACTTTAGATGGATTGATAATAATAGAACGACTAATTCCAACGAGTGATAAATTGCACTTCATTCGGCAACCGACGATAGCAACAAAAAGTTGCCACGTCTGTCCAGCACCTTACTTGCGAACAAATAGGCGAGCTGATTGAGCAACTAACGACATATCAAATAGAAAAACTATTCCAAAAATATGCAATTGGCTGATAATTAAAAAAAAACAAGTAGATAATAATCATAATCGTTCTAATAGCTTGATTATACCTTTACTCCCTTGGTACTCGATTTGTTTAATACCGTGTCCCTTTGTTAAGGCGGTTAACACACTGCCACGCACCACGCAGCGTAGCGCGTGAATGCGTCTCTTAACGTTGCTTGTAAGTATCTCCGTTTGTATAGAAAAGACGCACAGTCCAACACACAGAAAACGCATCCACGCGCGTTCATACAGATCACGCGCCTACATGCGTCTCGCAAGGTATGGCACACCGAGTCTCGTAGTGCCGTGCGTGATTTTATATGGAATGAGTCAGAGCCGCCGTGAATCCACAGAAAGCAACTACGCGCGTGAGTGCGTAAAAACCCGCACGATGATGCAGATCTGCACTCCCGCAAGTACGCGCGTAGTTGCGTGTGACGCACCTACGCGCGTACTTACGGCGCACAGCACAGAGTGCAGATCTGATAATCGCGTAATAGCTTTTTTAAATTAAATTTAAATGAACAGGTATGTCTAATACATGATGTGAAAAATATCTTGTATCGTTGTCACAGCATCGAACACAACTTAGTTTAAAATAAAAACAGATGTAATGAAGAATGTTCACTAATTTAGAATTTTAGCTCTCCGCATTAACTGTAGAAAATAAAAAATATGTGTGAAAGAATTATTTTGATAAGTCAATTAGTTTCTGAGATATGGAACTTTAAAATGAGCGCGCGACGCGGGATTCCACCGGCCCGGTACTCGATGCGATGACGTCATGTTACACCGCTCGCTCAGTCAATCGCGCTCACAGAACAAATACCCTGACGGGTCGCGCTCTTCCGTATGTTTCCCTAGAAGATTATGACTTTTTGGTTTTTAAATAGCCAATACAAATACTAGAAAATCATGTGTTATACCAAAATGTAAAAATACAACCACCAGTCCACCGGAAAAGTTGATTTTACTCGTTCCAATGATGTCCAAATGCGAGAGAAATGGATAAAAACTGTGAAGGGGTTGGATCTATTTAGAAATAAAAGCAAAGTTTAATCCTGTGAAGATCGTTTTGACGTAAGAATAGTGACAGTCTACTATGAACCTAAATATTATACACTTTTACAAAAGTGTATAATATTTAGGTCCACACTACAGTGTGGAGTTATTTGATACCCCAGCGCAGCCGCGGTTTTACCCGCGCGTAGCGTTTTAATTATTTTGCAAGGAACTCCTTATAAATTATCTGAAATTAAACTAGGTTAAGTTATTCCTTATAACATCCGCTATCTATCAGTGAAAGTCTCGTTTACATCGGTCCAGCCGTTTTTTTGCGGGGAAAAATATTTATTCTAAAATAAATGTAACGTATGTTACTTCTTATAGGTACCATAAGCTAACTGAGAGTAAAAATCCAGTTAAAATCGTTCCAACCTTTCGGAGATTAGCCGGAAAATTAATAAACAAAAATTTTTATAGCGTGGGAAAATCCTCGTAGGATACCCGACCATATTGGGGGGAGCGACCAGATTATGCCGAACTTTTAGCGGCTAAAGCACTATCGAGTGTCGCCAACCGTATATAGGTACTTTCATGTGCGTGTTATTTTGATATTACATAACAGACACTTCAATTTTATTTATTTGGATAAATAAAGCTCATTGAGGAGGGGGGAAAGGTCGGTAACGCGTGAGCGACGCTTCGTGTGTTGCAAGCGTCTATATGGCTACGGTAACCGCTTACCATCAGGTGGGCCGTATGCTTGTTTACCGACTTAGTTGTATAAAAAAAAGATAAGACATAAAAAAGGTTAAATACATCTATTCAACTCGCTGCATTTGCAATATAATCAATGTATTTTTTTTAATTTACTAAGAAGAGTATAAATAGGTATAGACAAACATTACTAATTTATTGTCTATAACATGAAACTTAAAAGGTTCAATAAGTACCTACTTACGTTGCAGCTATAAAATCATTATTTTAGGTATATTAGACAGGCAGGAGAGTAAGCATTTGCATTCTTTCTTCTCGCTTTTCGGCGGCAACAGAATAATAACTATTCGTCGATAAATAATAAAACTTATAAAATAATTATATGATTTGGACATCTTATTTAATTATATTGCTTTATTATATTACATTAATTATTAGATTAAATTTTTATAATATTGCATGCTATTTTGTAGCGAAATGTGTAGACCTTATTTTAAGATTCCACCTAAATTGTACGACATTTCTGGCGAAATAAACAATTTCATTTAATTTCAACCTATTGTATGTAGAATTTACGGTTGCCCTTTTTGAAATCCATAAATCGAATCCAAAATACTTTCCACTAATAGCGTAAGATACCTGCGTACCACCGCTAGCGACTAATATGAGCAGGGTTGGATTTCGTAGTATAATTATACTATTTGTACCATAATTTTGTGAAGTGTAGTATGTAGTATCGTAATGCCATTATACTACGCGAAAATACCATAATTTTACCTTTAGGTCGATCGCTACTGTTATTGGTTGTAATAAATTAAAAAATATTACTTTAATTACGAAATAAAGTTGTAATCTTTGTTGTAGTTGTAGTAAATCGCTCTATTGAACCTGATACTTTCATGCGATGCTGTGAAAGAAAGTAAACGTACCTAATGTGTATTGAATTTATTCCATCTGAGGACATGCTATGTCGTGTCAATGTCAAAGACGAAGTTCCGATTGACGACTTGGCTGAAATAAACATCTACTTGCCTAAATTTGGTTGATTTGTACAATAACAATAAAACTAAAATTTCCTTCCAAATGTATTTTTATTTAAATTCATAACAAACTGGACGAAAAACGCGAAACGTAGTATTATTTTCGACAAGTAGTATAATTTTATTTTCCATAGACAATAATTTTCTGGGGGTCTGAATCCAACCCTGAATATGAGTGAACGGAGCGTTGAAACATGACGTCACCCGCGGTCACGTGACCGTTAGCGGGCCTCGATATTTAGGGGAATTTGAAATGTCTGTAAAATCATAACTACTTGGTTTTTTTGAACGAAACAAAAACTAATCTATTTGTATACATAATTGCTCTACTGTTACAAACTTTCAAGCCATTTTGCATACCTATTAACATTCCTCATTATCCACCTTGTATCGCTTTGAGAAAACAACGCTATGTCCTGAGTTGTATGTAAGAATACTACTAGATAATCACTATCTTCCATTTAACATTAATTTATCGAACGAAGTATGAATGTTGAAATACGTGTACCCACAGATATACATCTAAATAGATGACGCGAGTGTATGTACTTCGCGTGTCAAAATCTGTTCATAAAGGGAGAACAATGTTCTTCTTTTGAAACTGATTCGCGTGGACAGGGAACTCTCAGAAGGCTGCATGTCCACCAGAGATGTGTTTAGCTGACAAATAGGATAGCTTCATTTTCACGTTAAAAATTAAATGCCAACCTAAATCAATCTTGTGACATTATGTAGGTACAAAAAATTTACACGCTTGGTTTTCATACGGATCGAGGGACTTGCGTTATCTATTTAGATTTATGTCTGTGCGTGTACCTCATAATTCACGGTATGGTCGTTTTTATTTACAATTTTAGATCTTATTTCGGTGGAATAAAGTGTGTTATCGTAAAAATTGGTGTTTGATGATGTAATTAGCTAATTTAAACATTAATCTTTGTATATATTGGAATGGGGAGCGAATAAAAGGTACCTTTATAATAAGGACACACGGACGAACCAAAATAAATTAAGTTTTCGTTGTGAATTATGCCTTAAGATTTTTTGGATTTGGTAGATTCTAAATTTATTATATTAAGTTTATGATGCAATCAAATAGTTGCAAAGTTTTTGGTGATAAAGTTGCTCGTTCGTGTGTTCAAACGGTTATCATAATGAACTTAGAGTGAGCATGGACTTATTGCGCTTTTAAAATGCACCAAAAAAATATTTTTTCAATTAAACCTAGTCTAAATCAACCATACTCAACTATAGTTTTTCTCGGGTCGCTTTCATGACAAATATTATACGGACTACAAGGTATAAACCACTATATACTGATGTTCCATAGAACACTTTGCTGCTCGACTAAAGTTCTCTCACTTATTGTTCTGTGAAAGATTCTCATGCTCTAAATTCTTTGGCCGCGGACCGCAGGTTGAGTATGGCTGGTCTAAACTATGGGACACTATAAGCTAAGCTAGCAATAATAATAAATCTAAAAGTCGTTGATAAAAAAACATTTCACTTAAAACTAAATGTAAATAGATCCATATTTTGTGTGCCATTGAGGCTAATAATTAAAACTTATTTTTTTTAAAGGCAGAATAAAAATTGTCTTTAACCAAACTGCAAAAAAATAATTACGATGATTGTATATTCAAGTATCTAATATATAAACCACCGTAAAAATGGCGATAATACAAAACAACAGCCTGTATTATGCGTAAAACCGCAACCAGGTTTCTAAAAAACACATGAAAAGCCTTGTAATAAAACTGGTCATTTATGGTCCCACAGACTTATCTGGCCTGGTGGTCAAAAGAAGCACTAACGACGCCATTTTTTATTGTCAATCGCCATTAGTCAAAGAGAATGTAAACACGTTCATCGATTGTTTGCTCCACCAAATTCGATAACAGCGACTATCTCTCCGGGCCAGATAAGTTTGTGGGACTATACACCGAATATTCTTTGTAAAAAAAAATGACTTCAAAATCAGAACATAGTATTTTTCTTCGATTATATTTATATTATTCCGAGGGACTTATTCTTTTGATGGTTTTCATTTTTTTTTCAGTGAAATTGTATTACTTAGTTCATAAATAAAATACATGACTTTTGTCTGTTTGTTTGTTGTGTATAAAATATATTTTTAAACGTTTAATCATGTAGATACTGAAGTTATTCCAAATTGGCAGGCATAGTGTATAAGTTATTCCAAATTATAAAATATAGAATAAAAATAAAATCCACAAAAAATATGTCTGGCTGAGGTTGTAATGTGTTAACCTTTGTTTTGTTTGACATGAATTTGACTATGGACTCGTAGTCAATAATCCTTCCCGTTTTACTGTAAATAATTAAATTGCGTACTCCTGAATGCCACGTACTTTAAGACTCATATAACATTAGTTATTTCAAAATAGATCAGTAATATAATAGTTTTTTCTTTCAAAATTTGGAAAAAACTATCTATAACACAGTGCAATCAAAATGCATAAAGAACGATTCTTTTCACTATCACATACTTAATTATTAAAATCTTTTTTTATTGATGTTGTTACCACACATGATATAGTTGGTTTTAATAAAGCAGGGTGCACATTAGCGAACGAGGTGATCTGTTTAAATTCGATTGTGTGCACCGAACTTAATATTTTGTAGTCTGTGATATAGAAACAAAAGAATCTACGTCGCATGTTTTACGGAATTCGATCTGTATTGTAATCACGACCTTATTTAAACCCAATAATGGTCTATAATACAAGAATAAGGAGACAAATGTTGTGAACATTGTTAGGTGTTTTTTAAAGGATTGTGGCGGTTAACTATTGTGTTGATGATTATATTTATGTATGAAAAATGAAACTCGAAATGTAACTTATGAGAGCCTGATAAAATAAATATTTGATTTTAATATTTGTGTTTTATTCTTTCCACCTTCCAATCCTAAATTTTAGTGACCATAACGACATTGTCTATGAAACATTCTGTTTTGAGATGCATACAGCTATTGAATTAAAAATTAAGTACCTGGGTGACGAAAACTGGGAAAGAAGCATTTTCCCAGAGAGTAAGACCTAAACGTTTTATCGCCCCAAAACCCATATAGCAAATTTCATCGAAATCGTTACAGCAGTTTTCTAGATCTCAAAGCATATACAAATATTGCTCGTTTACTTCGCGTTCTTCAAGACTTGGACTCTGTATTAATTGCGTCCTTTTTTGTGTGGTTCGTTCGACATTAGGCTATAATAGGCCTTTGCTAAGGCTTGTCTTTTTCCGAAAACAAAGCCATCCAGAGGGTTAAAAATACGTGTAGTTACTGCTATTCGAGGCGGATCCAGCCAGGTCAGGGGGGGGGGGGTCACACACTTATATTCAGCTTGGATGGGTTTCAAAATACACAATTCTATGGCTGTTACCCGCAGATTCAAACAAAAATAGAGTAGGTACATTAGTAAGAACATAGTAGAAATAGATTAGTATACAATTACCCGAATGACCCCCCCCCCTCAGGATCCGCCCTTGATTCGATACCTAAGTCATCCCACATTTCACTGTACCTTAATGACATGAGAGTTCTGGATATAGAATGAACAATAATAAGCTAATTACGCATTTACATTCACTGAGAAAAATATAATTCCAACAGATCTATACAATAAGCTCATTATCGGCCGCATTTCGTTAGACGTTATCTTAGGGCATCCTTCATACAAATATTCAGAGTAATCGCTAGCAAGTATCGATAACTAGTCGATAGTCGCTAGCAAATGAATAGTACCGTTTATCAGATTCTCGAGTCCATCCTGCTAGAGCCACCTAAATATTACTTTTGAACTGGAACTGAGACAATAAGATAGTGACCAAGGATGTTAAAAAAAGTCGGATATATTCTCGCTACCAAAAAACTGTGTCACTCAAGTCGGCCACGACGCTGTACGTACAAGCCGGCACGCACACATTCACACATTAATTGAGCGCGGGTAATCGGCTCTGTGTAAACGGCGACAGAGTTTAGTTTCCCGCGGAATAGCCAACTAATGTGTGCGTTAGAGGCTGACTGCATAGACACAGTTTTTTGTTAGCGAGAATATGTCCGTCGTAGTCTGTGATAGTGATAAAATAGCGACAAACTCAGAATTCGAATCTGTCATGGTGGCCCTGCCAGAAAATACCACACAGAATTCCTATCATAAAATATCTTGAGTCGATTTTTTCGTAAACAACATAAGTTCTTACTGCGGACCATTAGGATGTGGAATGAAGTCCCCGTTACGGTTTTCCCTCAGCGCTACGATATGGGGTTCTTCAAAAAAGGCGTAAATAGAGCTCTACAAGGTCGGCAACACATCGGCAATCCCCCTGGTATTGCAAATGTTCATAGACGGCGGTGACCACTTACCATCAGGAGGCCCGTCTGCCTGCTTGTCAACCTATTGACATAAAAAAAAAGTTACGTTGTGTAAAGTTGTGTTCCTGCGCGTGAGTAAGGTCGCCAGAGCACAGATTAAAGTAGTAACAGAGTTCATTGGGGAGGGGGGGAAAGATCGGTAACGCGTGAGCGATGCTTTATATGTTGCAAGCGTACGTATAACTACGGTAACCGCTTACCATCAGGCGGGCTGTATGATTGTTTACCGACTTAGTCGTATAAAATAATAATAATAATAAAGATGCCGATTCGCAGCAGACTGCAGGTGACACTGTTGCCACCACACTACAGGTTTCTATGCTGAGTTTTTTGCCTGTTCTACTCACTCCCATAGTAATACATAGGAACGAAAGAGAAAGAATGTCGCTTGCTGCTGCTGCCTGCACCTTAATTTAGGGATTATTCTTCTTTTTTTTTAAACCTTTTTCATTAATTGTAAATGGATATAAATTGTAGGAAAAAGAGAAAAACAAAATCGAAGAATAAATATTTTATTTTAAGTAAAAACTTTTTTATATTATAAAATAAGGAATGTAATTTAATTCTTCTATATTTGAATACTATTGCTTTCAGATTGTAACATAATTATAACAATTTATTAAGTTAAGATATTACTTAATAAAACGATATAAGTAACTACCTAAATTGATTTATATAAAAAGGTATTTCTTTTGTTGACTTACTCTAAATAAAGTAAAAAATATTGAGGATGGTAACTTAATAATAGAATAGAGAATAGCATACCGCTATTTAAAAAAATCAATTAAATTTAATACAAAGTAAAATTGCAAAAAGGATCGCGTTACCAAAAAAAATATTTTATTAACTAATTAACATAATAATAGATTAATCATCATTAAGAACAAAAGGTTCGGTTATATTTGGATATTTCAATACTATAAATCGGCGGTATGCCAAGAATGTACGAAAGCATTTGGTATGTAACTTCAAAATAAGATCGATCCTGTTAGGCCTGAAATTGAGATCAACTCATTAAGATCAAAATATTTTCTACCTACAATTATCACTTTTTTAGCCTATATAGGGGTAATAATTTTTACTATTGGTGTCGTTAAGTGACTACGCATGTATAGTGGGGTACAAATGGTCCCAGTGCGCGGGGCACTGCAGGAAGTACTTGCGGCAAGCTGCGCGGAACCGCTGCATGTACAGATCCGGGGAAACCACTGTCGGCTGCCCAGAACCAAGGTTCTTCTTCACTAGATGCTCCAGTTTCTTATCCCATGTGAATGTACGGATGTAGTCTGTAGATATTACATAATACGACTTAAGTGATAGTCAATAAGAATGATTCTCGTTACCACCTTTTAGCCGACTTCAAAAAAGGAGGAGGTTCTCCAATCGATTGTATGTTTTTTGTGTTTGTTACCTAATAACTCCGTAATTTTTTAACCGATTTGGACAATTCTTTTTTGTTTGAAGGGTACACTTCTCGTTTGGTCCCATTATCAACAGGTCAGGTATTCATTACTTTTTAGGTACTTTGAAGCCGGTTTAAGTTTTTTGTAATACAGTTATTTTTGTGACAGTTATTAAAGCCCTCATAGTCTGTTATAATTCAAAAGTTTAATTTTTTGAGCGACTTTCTCATTGACAGTAATTTTATTATGGACTGAGCATCCGAGCGATTCCCTCAATAGCTGATAGTCCTTATATTGTGGTAAGTACGTTACCTATGGCACCACACCACGCTGCCCGTGTGAGACTGTAGTGTAGTGTAGTGTAGTGTAGTGTAGTGTAGTGGTACGTTACCTATAATACCGAGCACGAGGCGGTTGTGTTCGTCCTCGATGCCCAGCAGCAGCGAGTAGTCCATGACGAGGTGCGCCGACAGGAAGGCGGAGTCTCGCTCCACACCACGCTGCCCGTGTGAGACTGTAGTGTAGTGTAGTGTAGTGTAGTGTAGTGTAGTGTAGTGGTACGTTACCTATAATACCGAGCACGAGGCGGTTGTGTTCGTCCTCGATGCCCAGCAGCAGCGAGTAGTCCATGACGAGGTGCGCCGACAGGAAGGCGGAGTCTCGCTCCACACCACGCTGCCCGTGTGAGACTGTAGTGTAGTGTAGTGTAGTGTAGTGTAGTGTAGTGTAGTGTAGTGTAGTGTAGTGGTACGTTACCTATAATACCGAGCACGAGGCGGTTGTGTTCGTCCTCGATGCCCAGCAGCAGCGAGTAGTCCATGACGAGGTGCGCCGACAGGAAGGCGGAGTCTCGCTCCACACCACGCTGCCCGTGTGAGACTGTAGTGTAGTGTAGTGTAGAGTAGTGTAGTGTAGTGTAGTGTAGTGGTACGTTACCTATAATACCGAGCACGAGGCGGTTGTGTTCGTCCTCGATGCCCAGCAGCAGCGAGTAGTCCATGACGAGGTGCGCCGACAGGAAGGCGGAGTCTCGCTCCACACCACGCTGCCCGTGTGAGACTGTAGTGTAGTGTAGTGTAGAGTAGTGTAGTGTAGTGTAGTGTAGTGTAGTGGTACGTTACCTATAATACCGAGCACGAGGCGGTTGTGTTCGTCCTCGATGCCCAGCAGCAGCGAGTAGTCCATGACGAGGTGCGCCGACAGGAAGGCGGAGTCTCGCTCCACACCACGCTGCCCGTGTGAGACTGTAGTGTAGTGTAGTGTAGTGTAGTGTAGTGTAGTGTAGTGTAGTGTAGTGTAGTGTAGTGTAGTGGTACGTTACCTATAATACCGAGCACGAGGCGGTTGTGTTCGTCCTCGATGCCCAGCAGCAGCGAGTAGTCCATGACGAGGTGCGCCGACAGGAAGGCGGAGTCTCGCTCCACACCACGCTGCCCGTGTGAGACTGTAGTGTAGTGTAGTGTAGTGGTACGTTACCTATAATACCGAGCACGAGGCGGTTGTGTTCGTCCTCGATGCCCAGCAGCAGCGAGTAGTCCATGACGAGGTGCGCCGACAGGAAGGCGGAGGCTCGCTCCACACCACGCTGCCCGTGTGAGACTGTAGTGTAGTGTAGTGTAGTGTAGTGTAGTGGTACGTTACCTATAATACCGAGCACGAGGCGGTTGTGTTCGTCCTCGATGCCCAGCAGCAGCGAGTAGTCCATGACGAGGTGCGCCGACAGGAAGGCGGAGTCTCGCTCCACACCACGCTGCCCGTGTGAGACTGTAGTGTAGTGTAGTGTAGTGTAGTGTAGTGTAGTGTAGTGTAGTGTAGTGTAGTGTAGTGTAGTGTAGTGTAGTGGTACGTTACCTATAATACCGAGCACGAGGCGGTTGTGTTCGTCCTCGATGCCCAGCAGCAGCGAGTAGTCCATGACGAGGTGCGCCGACAGGAAGGCGGAGTCTCGCTCCACACCACGCTGCCCGTGTGAGACTGTAGTGTAGTGTAGTGTAGTGTAGTGTAGTGTAGTGTAGTGTAGTGGTACGTTACCTATAATACCGAGCACGAGGCGGTTGTGTTCGTCCTCGATGCCCAGCAGCAGCGAGTAGTCCATGACGAGGTGCGCCGACAGGAAGGCGGAGTCTCGCTCCACACCACGCTGCCCGTGTGAGACTGTAGTGTAGTGTAGTGTAGTGTAGTGTAGTGTAGTGTAGTGTAGTGTAGTGTAGTGTAGTGGTACGTTACCTATAATACCGAGCACGAGGCGGTTGTGTTCGTCCTCGATGCCCAGCAGCAGCGAGTAGTCCATGACGAGGTGCGCCGACAGGAAGGCGGAGTCTCGCTCCACACCACGCTGCCCGTGTGAGACTGTAGTGTAGTGTAGTGTAGTGTAGTGTAGTGTAGTGTAGTGTAGTGTAGTGTAGTGTAGTGTAGTGTAGTGTAGTGGTACGTTACCTATAATACCGAGCACGAGGCGGTTGTGTTCGTCCTCGATGCCCAGCAGCAGCGAGTAGTCCATGACGAGGTGCGCCGACAGGAAGGCGGAGTCTCGCTCCACACCACGCTGCCCGTGTGAGACTGTAGTGTAGTGTAGTGTAGTGTAGTGTAGTGTAGTGTAGTGTAGTGTAGTGTAGTGTAGTGTAGTGTAGTGGTACGTTACCTATAATACCGAGCACGAGGCGGTTGTGTTCGTCCTCGATGCCCAGCAGCAGCGAGTAGTCCATGACGAGGTGCGCCGACAGGAAGGCGGAGTCTCGCTCCACACCACGCTGCCCGTGTGAGACTGTAGTGTAGTGTAGTGTAGTGTAGTGTAGTGTAGTGTAGTGGTACGTTACCTATAATACCGAGCACGAGGCGGTTGTGTTCGTCCTCGATGCCCAGCAGCAGCGAGTAGTCCATGACGAGGTGCGCCGACAGGAAGGCGGAGTCTCGCTCCACGCTGGACCACACCACGCTGCCCGTGTGAGACTGCACGTACAGTTGCCGCTCCCATCGTACTGGGATCACACACACATACACTTATACATTTGAGTACGTATACAATTTTAGAGGGCAGAGGCAAAAACGTGCAAACGATGTATAATTGAATGATCATCGCATGATTGAGAACATCTTTGTACTAAACCGAAACGAATAATCTGGTTCGCTTCGAGGCTTCGAGTGCTCACAATGCGCCCATTCTAAGTTTGCCGTTTGTGATGCTGGATTCTTTGGTTATTTGTAAAAATATTTACTGGAAATTCTGCGATTATTATAATAATTGATAAAATCCATCCCACCGCATTATTTCACTTTTTCTTCAAATTCGAAAATTATATTATAAATGCGAATCGTTAAGTTTCGTGCTTCTGAAAGATCAGCAGTGTATAAAGTGTATAAGATCGGCCCAAGGACAGAACCCTGTGGGATCCCTGCTACAATATTGTTGTTTTTGAATATTTTTCATACTTTCCATACTAGGAAAATATAAATACGCTCAGAGAGGTATGAAACCATCCACAGATAGTATTTGTGTTTTTGTATAGCAGTAATGTTTTAATTTTGCTGAGTACTTGTGCCATACATTATCGAAGGCTTGTTGAATGTCCAGAGACATAACTGAGCAGTAATATTTTGTTTCATTTCATCAAGAGACTTCCGTATTTTTCACATAGGTTATAGTTATACTGGGTGGTTTTTTTTTCTAGCCAGTATGGGCAAGTTCTGAAGTCCTCTCTAGTCTTAAGAAAAATACGTTGAAAGGAACCATGAGCTGAATTTTAAAGAAAATAAAAATTCGTTAAAAAAAATGTGTATCTTCGAAGATATGGATTTATTCGATATTCAGCTTCAACATCATAATATAAACAAAATTATGTATCTAGGTCACAAGTTGCTAGAAGTAGTTGCAACAAACTTGAGACGTTCGCGACTTGGAAGCTAGTAAGGAATAAATGCAAACATTGAGTGACCAGTTGCTCAGCAGTGGGTACATTATGGGCTGATGATGATGAGTATTTGGATGGAGAGGAACAAAGAAAGAGTAATATTGTATAGTATAGTTACAGTTAAGCAGGTTCTCGTCCATGAGCACTGCGGCGGGGTGCGTGTTGGGCGTGAGGCGGTGGCGCGAGGAGCCCTTCAGGTCGAAGCGCGTGGTGGCGGCGCCGCACGAGTACCACACGTTCTCCATCACCAGCACGCCCGCGCCGCCCACCGAGAACACGCCCAGGATACGAGCTACACACACACACACACACACACACATACACACACCGGACATGTTCACCTCATCTTTGGATACACGTCGGTTAACGAAAGCTGGCACGTTCACAGTGGCCCGATTACGTAATACGCAACGATCCAAATGTCGCTAGAGTTTAGAAATCGTCCAACCAAACATCAGTATTAATTTCGTATTCCCGTGCTACTTCAATCGAACGATAACTCAATAGGATTGAAACAACGACAAGCAAGCAATTACCTAACTAGTCATGTGGGCAAAAAAAAAATCCCAAATTAATCTTAATTGATTTACCGATTAACCTTTATTTGAGAACAAAATATTAAATCGTTACTTTTTCGATCATCGAGTTAGATTTAATTACCGGAATACGCTTGCAACGACACGTTACTCGAACTTATATCATTCTTCAACCGTGCAAAATGTGTTACGAGAATACGAAAAGCATGTTCGATATCTGCCTCAAAGATTAAAATAATGTTCATTGAACGCTGTGCTGAGTCAGCTGAAACGGAACGCAACCGTATTTGTTGCGCCCGCCGGCCGTCGAGCAGCGCCACTCTCCACACCGGACAAGTCCAACTTTGATCGCGAGCGCAGCAAGCCTCCGAACGTTTCGGATAACTATAATTATTTACTTTATTACTACTAAAAGAGTTTTGTGGTGTAATTAACATTAAAACAGGGTCTAGACCTGCGTCTGTAAAAGAACTATTGTGCTTTGTGCTTTATTCAAACCAGTGCGTGAAGAACTATTCCTGAACCCGCGGTGCTTTGCCGGTGAAGAAGCCAGACGAGGTAAGTGTTCCTTTTACATTGATTTTCGTCTTTGGGGCAGAGAAAGCATTCGTGGAGTTCTAGTAGTATCACCAACCCAATACAGTCCAAAGAAAATATTATACCGCGTGGCCCGGTTTATTCTGCCACATTTTTTGGTCCATCGAACCGTATTCCTCTATATATACAATATAAAGTACGTAGTTCCCATACTGATAAATCGTATTTATCAGGATATTTCAATATAATTTACATATTCATACTCTTTTCATCTGCGATCACTTGCACTTGGGCGAGTCCATTTTTTCGAACCATTTCATTTAGCACACACCGTCTACCTACTTGTAAACAAAATAAAAAATGGCTAAAATGGATTCTAATGACGACTTATTATTACAATTAAATTCTTTAACATTAAAGAAAGAATATTTGTTTGCAAAATTACAAAAGGCTTACAATTTGTCCGAAACAGTTAAGTTCAACAGTTTAGATTCAGTTCAATCATTTTTGATACAGTATTCAGAACTCGACGAAGGTCGTATTGACTTCGAAAAAATTGTCATGGATATTTGCATAATTGAATTACAATTAAATCCTAAAACTAAACCAAACACGAACGCTTTGGATAGTTTCGATGACTTATATTTTGCTTGCAAACGAGTTGCGTTAAATTGCAAAAAGTTAGACCAGGAGCCAGGTATCAAAAAATCTGATGATAATAAAAATAGTGATTTAGTGCGACCATCATTACCGAAGCTCACTTTATTTGAATTCGACGGTCAAATTGAAAATTGGACAACATTTTACGATACATTTGTGTCCTTAGTACATAATCGTAAATTTGATAACATTGATAAATTTCACTATCTTTTATCATGTGTAAAGGGACCAGCATTGAATATGGTTAAGAATCTTCCGATCACTGCCAACAATTACATGGTAGTTTGGCAAAGTTTAGTAGATAAATACCAAGATAAAAGGGCATTGACCGGAAGGTATTTAGACAAAATGCTGAGTTTTACACCATTATCAAAGGATACGATCGGTAATTTAACATTATTTATCGAAACATTTGATCATTCCTTAAAGGCTATTAAAGCTTTAGATATTAAAAACTTAGATGACTACTTATTTTGTCATATAGCATTACGTAGTCTCGACAGTCACACTAAAAAACTATTTGAAGAAAGTCGTGATCAAAATGAATTACCTACATTTTTCGAATTAATTACTTTTGTAAATAAACAAATAAAAGTGCTCGAACATACAACCCCGAGCACCAGCTCCTGGCCTACACCTTATCAGTACAAATCGAAGTCGTCACAAAACTTAAATCAAAATAAAAACAGTAAAACAAATGATTTTTATAATAATAAATATTCTCAGTATAAACAAAATTCGCCCAAGGTAGGTTTAACTACAGCACGTAGTGATAATAATAATAAATTTGTCTGTGTTCATTGTCAACAAAATCACATGATATACAGGTGTGAACAGTTTCGTAAACTATCTCAAAAAAATAGGTTTGACCGTGTCAACCAATTGAAATTATGTGTAAATTGTTTAAAAACAGGTCATGATTCACAAAATTGTAAAAGTAATATGACTTGTGGAGTATGTTCGAATCCTCATCATTATCTCTTACACCACGACGCAGACGTTCTGGCGTCGAACGCGCGCTCGCATCCGTCTCGCTCAGACGCAGGCGCTGCGGTACCTCCGTCGCACTCCGTGAGTGCCGGGCATGCTGCAGCCGCCGTGATGGAAAGTTTTCATTCCGTGAATGAGAACCCTGATTATGGCGTTGTGTTGGGTACGATGCGTACACACATTGTGGACGTTACTGGCCAGTATCAGAACTGCCGTGCTGTTCTCGATTCTGGCGCGCAAAGTTCATTTATAACGTTAGAATGCGCTCAACGTTTGGGTTTAATTCGTAAAAAATGTCCGTTTACAGTCTCGGGACTAGGTGGCGGAATAGTAAAAAATTACGGCATGATTAATTGTAATTTAAAATCGATAAAATCGGACGTTCCATTTTATTCGGTTGATATGGTCGTAGTGTCAAAGGTATCTTCGGACATGCCCAATATTTCCTTTTCACATGATGTAATTGAAAAATACAAAGATTTTGATTTGGCTGATCCATTATTTTATAAAAAATCGCCAGTTGATATTTTACTCGGTAATGACATAGCGCCGGATTTGATAAAAGACAAACCGATTAATATTAATTCAAATATTCCAAACCTTATCGCTACAATCTTTGGTTATGTAGTTAGTGGCAAATTGTACTACGAAAATAAAACTAACTCGCGGTGCGTACATTTGTCACTATCTCAGGAACAAAATTTAGATAGTTTATTGCGAGATTTTTGGGAAGTGGAGGAATTGCCGTGCAAACCTGTACTGAACCCTCTCGATCAATTAGCTGAGGAAATATTTGTAAACGAACATAGTCGCGATGCTAGCGGTAGGTATGTGGTTCCGCTCGCGCTACCGTTCGTGCCCGAGCGGCCGCCCCTCGGCGATACGCGCACCATAGCCGAGCGTCGACTATTAAGACGGGGACTAAGCTCAATTTCACAAAAATGGGTTTCTTTGAGAGGCGAGTATGACGCAACCCAATGAAAATACCTCACACAAAAAATAATGTGGACAGACAAGGGTCTGAAGAAAAATGTTAACCGAATAGAATATTGAAAAGTGCTTTGTATTCCCCACAAAAAAATCGTAAACTAGTGCATAAAAATAAACTTTGGCGTCGTAATTCTCTGTATTTTCAGCGACAACAACTGATTTTTTTTTGAGAATATATTAGATACTGCATTATATTGAAATGTTAACCGTATAATTATTAAATTTTATGAGTATTTTCTGTATAATCTAAAGAAAACGCAAAAATAAATATCCAAGCGGCGACTAGTCATATTGTCAACACAAATATGATTTACAATTTTCAACCCTATTCAACGCTGTCTAAATGTAGCAATAGCTTACGCGGTTGTTCTTTAGTCGTCGGGCAACGCTCGACCTGCATGGTTGGTACCGGACGCTTTGTGTCGATTTTTTTTATAAGCATTTGAGTATTGCTCTATACAGATAGCAATAGAACACATATTCATATGCCCTGAGTGCAAGCGTCCTTGGTCGAACGTCTTGGCGATAGCCGAATAACCATAGTATACATACAACAAAAACAAACATGAAGATAAATCAACTAATCCCAAGAATCTTATATCTATGGATATTTCATTACCTTATTATATCTGAAGACGAAAAATTTCACCTTTATTACGTCACACATAAATTCTTTTTCAGTGACAACCATTGAATTATTACGCTATTCAATGGTGACAACGTTGTTAGCTATTTCAGGACAAACTTGGGACATATACATTTTATTATGTAGTTAGTTGACTTTCTACCACCTACTACTTTTAATTATATAGTCAACACAAATATGATTTACAATCTTCAACCCGTATTTTTGCGATTTGGAGTGGACAAACCCAAAAGTTAAAATTAGAAGTCATTGAAAGGGATGACAATTTCTGGAATCATAAAATGGAACATGAGTTGGTTCGATTTTATATGAACTGCCTTCTCCCAGAGATAGTGCACCCCAGACATACACGTGGCATGCCTATACGCGATGGTATTGTATCAGTAACGCAAAGCAGTTTACCACTCGGGCAGATACAGAATAAAATTCAGTCAAGATTTTTCTGAATTTTTATACATCAGTAGCACGGAATCTTTGCCAAGCGCTTATCTCCCAAAAGCAGTGTTTCTCATTAATGTTTTAGGCTCGTTGATGCGCTTGTGGTGTACCTAACTTGATTAGCCGTTCTTAATCGATCGACAAAGTTAAGCAATTGCTGATGTGGACGGTATCCGGATGGGTGACCGTCTAGTGGTATTTCAACTCGAGCGTTTTCCGTGCTTTAGGAGGCACGTAAAGCCGTTGGTCTCGGCTATCACTAAATTGTGTAAGTCGTTATGCTAGTTGGAGACCTCTTAGGCGGCTTGGAAACTCCAACGAAGTTGAACACTAGCCTATCTCCACCAATTTGCAGTAGCCATGCATGGTGGAATATCTGTCCATTCTTTTCAGTAGTATTCCTGTTACCTTTATTCCTATTTCACTCAGCAGTGATTATGTGCTGATGATGATGATGTTTGTTATGATTACTTCTGAATAGAGATTTAATGGTACTCTACGAAATGTCAATACGCTATACACATTGATATCTCTAATATGTATGTATGTACTATCAATCTTCCCCATACCGTCATATTATGTAAAAAAAAACATCACAGAAAATGACCAAGAACTTATTAAAATATTATATTTCCTTGCCATTTAACATTAAATGTATCTGTTTACACCAAAATCCTAAGGTTAAATTACACCCGAAGGTGAGGATTATTTTTACCAATGATGTCCGAAACGTGTCTTTAGACGTCGAGCACAAACCGCTGGCTGAAAGCGGCTGTGAATCTGTAAAGTTTGCTAAGCTATAGTACAATACAAGTTCTCATAGAATTACGTAAACGCGATAGTTACGTCAATTCTTTGCAAACTTTACACTCGGGGTACTGATGCCTACGTATGTGTGTATCGGCGAAGATTTGGCTGCGTTCAGTAAAAAATGTATAACGGTTGTATCAATGTCACCCTATTCCCTCTAATGGGAAATTAAATTTAAAGTCGCGGCAACTCACATACATAAAATATGGCAGCTTTAAAACTTGATTATATCATGGATTATTAGTAATCCTATCTCTTCGGTAGGTATGTAAAAAGGAGAATGACCATTTTCTAAGGGGAGTTCCACTTCGAAAATGTTTGTGTCACAATGATTTATTTTTTATTTTGTAGAAAAAATACTATATTTTCATAATCAGTAAACAGTTTTAATTTTCTGACCCGGGTTTAAGAGCTTTTTTATTTTTTCTGATGCAGAATTTAAGGTTATAAAATGCAAAAAATGGCAATTTACATAGTTTGTTTTAGTAATTCAATGGTTTAAAATTAGTAAATCGGTAATCTTAAGGTTTTTTAATGGAGGCCACTGAAAAAAACAATTTGTGTTTATTGTAATGTTTTGCAAAAGATTAAACGTAGGTATGCTAGACTTTTTGGCGGGAACATGCAAAGTCATATAGCGTCTTCGTTTTATTTCCATAAATTCCTGTAATTTCAGGTTAATGCATATTATCAGTGGTGTTTTATCCAATAAAGATCAATCTATGTGCACACAAGTTCAGTGAAATGAATTATGTATATTGTGAATTTTCAAGTTGTCTCAAAAGGTCCGTGAGAAGTTTTAGTACAATGACAACTATTTTACTAAAATATATCTGTTACGGACGGTGACTGATAGTGCGGACTATATAAAAATGATTTATTTAGTGACCAGAACTCAAACATAACTTGACACTGGCAAAAATAAGTCCTCATAAAAAAGATTTGGTAGCCTAACTTACCTATTCAAAATATAACTCGACACTGGCAAAAATAAGTCCTCGTAAAAAAGATTTGGTTGCCAAACTTACCTATTTATAATAATATAATGTGAATGAACATAATAAAATAAGACTTGATTTTTGAATCATATTTGATTGAGACACGCGATGACACAATAGTGGGCCCAAATATGGTAAATCTCCTTTGGTTTATATACCTTTTTATCTATAAAATAATTTTTTACACGTTTTGTGACAAAACGACATTTTCAATCATATTTAACCGGGAGCACATTTCAGCGGAGGGTGCAATACGAATTGAGAGCAGTTTGCTCAGTAGTGGTGAACAGTTTAAGTTACATATATTAGGTCATTACATATGAAATTGGCGTTTTGTACGGGAGGAATATAAAGTCAATTTTTATTTTGTAAAATATATTTAATTAATCAAAGTATGCACCGATGTTATCTATGCACTTTTGCCATCCCATAGGTAGTTTATTGATCCCTTTACTAAAAAACCATGGGGGCGAGAATTAATAAACTCTTTGAAGGCGGTTTGGACTGCCGCATCGGAGTTGAATTTTTTTCCATGTAAGAAGTTTCCCAAATTACGGAAAAAATCGTAATCTGTTGGAGCAAGGTCCGGGGAGTACGGTGGATGTCGCAAACATTCCAATTGTAGCTCATCTAACTTAGCGGTTGTTTGTTTTGCAGTGTGTGGTCTTGGGTTGTCGTGAAGCAGCAGTGGCCTAGAGCGATTGACCAATCTCGGTTGTTTAGCAGCTAGTTCTTTCTTCATGGTTTGCAGTTGCTGATAATAGATATCTGCCGTAATCGTTTGGCCAGATTTTAGAAAGCTGTAGTGAACGACAACGGCGCTAGTCCATCAAACGCTCACAAGTAACTTTTTCTGAGTCAATTTTCGTTTAAGGCAGGATTTGTTTGGGTCTCCAAGGTTCAGCCATTGTGACGAGTGCTTCCGATTATCGTACAGTATCCACTCGATTCGATTTAAAATCCCTTCATTATTGAGTCGGTTGAGCAAAGTAACAGCAGTCGACGCGTGTTTGCAAGTTCGATTCACTCAATTCATGAGGTACCCATAGTTCAAGTTTTTTTACTTTCCCGATTTGCTTCATGTGGATTAATACAGTTTAATCACTTACCCCGAAGCCTGCAGCTATCTCTGAAGTGCTTTGTAATGGATCCGCTTCCACAATAGCCTTTATTCTTCATTTTCCACTTTGGTCTTCGGCCGTCCACGGGGTTGGTTCTGAAGGTCGACTTTTCGTCGGAACGAAAACGTTGAAACCAAAAACGTACCGTGCTTTCTTTTGCGACACCAGCGCCGTACACATAATTAATCTTTCGAGCCGTTTCTGCAGCACTGGTGCCACGGCAGAACTCGTACTCGTAAATATACCGATATTTCATGTTTTCCATTGTGCGGTAATAAGCGACGCCAAAGAAAAAAATAATGAGGAAAATACAAATGAATGACTGTTTTCAAAACTCAAATGTCCCAGCTAAATAAATTTATAAATTTGAATTTGGAATTCTTAACCAAAGAGGAGATATTTGAGATCAAAGTGGTCAGTACGACAAAACGCTAATTTCATATGTAAGGACCTAAATAACTTATACTGTTATGAAAATAAATAGATAGATTATTATATTAGACATCAATGATATATTTTTTTTGAAAATTGTTCATCGTCTCATATTATGTATCAACATGTCAATACATTAAGAAATCCGTATCTATTCTGATTTCCTTACATATACTATGCAATTTTCCAAAAGTACACACACATCAGTCATTCCACATTCTAGTTTGTGTGAGTGCATTCGTCGTTTGAAATCGTGAGCTGTCCGCGCCTTAACCACGGAACGTAAACTCGCACGTGATCCACTACTACGACAAGCATACGATGATTTTATGATAGAATACGAAAAACTTGGTCACATGGAGTTGTATACAAGTAGTGAGCCAAGTTCATACTTAATTCCTCTACAAATTGTTCTGCGACCTAGTAGTACATCCACGCCTTTACGTGTTTGTTTCGATGCTTCGACTAAATCTAGTAACAATATATCTTTGAACGACATTCAGTTAACGGGACCAAACTTATATCGTGATATAAATGCTATAATAATAAATTTTAGATTGTTTCAATATTGTTTCGCGAGCGATATTTGTAAAATGTATCGGGCTATTTTAATTAATGAAAACGATCGTAAATATCAACATATACTTTACAGGTCGTCAAGTGACGAGACTGCTAAAGTATACGAATTAAAAACAATTACATACGGAATCAGTAGTAGTCCATACCTTGCTATTAGAACATTGCTTCAATTAGCCGCTGACGAAGGTGAACGTTTCCCTTCAGCAGCTCGCGTTTTGCGAGAAGGTATTTATATGGATGACGCCCTCTGGTCTTGTGAAACGTTTTCACAAGCGTGTGCGCTACAAGACGAAATTATCGAACTTCTGAAATGCGGAGGCTTTACTTTGAAGAAATGGTCTAGTAACAGCGAGGACCTACTATCACGTGTGCCGGAGGAATATCGTGAAAAAACTATCGCGTTAGATAAAAATTATAACGACGCGCACGGTTCGCTGAAATTACTTGGGTTGCATTGGTCACCTTTACACGACAGTTTTAGTTTTTCCGTGAATAAAAACGATATTATCACATCAAAAAGGTCAGTTCTGAGAATTTTAGCGTCCATTTATGACCCCGTCGGATTCATCTCGCCATGTACTTTTGTCGCTAAATGCATTTTACAGGACCTCTGGAAGTTAGGTATCGGTTGGGACGAGCAGCTGCCACATGACGTTTGTGTTAAGTGGCAAGAATTTATTTCTGAACTACCGCTATTGTCTGAAATGCACATTGAACGCCATATATTGCTTCCAGAGCAGTCTGAATGTGAATTGGTGGGATTTTGTGATGCCTCCTCGCGTGGGTACGCTTCATGTGTTTACATTATTTCTCGTAATGCTGACCAAGTTAAGATTCGTTTACTATTGGCTAAATCCAAAGTTGCTCCTGTTAAATCGATGACGATTCCCAGACTAGAACTTATGGGTGCTGTTCTTTTGAGCAAGCAAATTGCTTACGTTAAGCAAATTTTAACCCGTGTTACAGTGACTCGCACCACGGCATTTACTGACTCAAGTATAGTATTAGCGTGGATACAAACGGCTGCGTTTAAATTGAAAACTTTTGTGTGTAACCGTGTTATACAAATTGTTAGTACAATTTCACCTGAGTCGTGGCAACATATAAATACTGAAAACAATATAGCTGACATATGTTCCCGTGGGACATCTCCAACTAATCTACTGAACTCTCAAACTCAGTGGCTAGAAGGCCCGGAATGGCTACGTGACTGTAGAGAAAATTGGCCTATCAATATTTTTTTAAACAGAAATGAATCTGACATTCCGGAATTAAAACCTAACTCAAACGCGTTTAGCCTTCTTACTCAACAACAAATTAATATTGAATGTAAATCTGAATTTCTTGATCGAATTCTTAATTCATTTTCATCGTATACAAAATTACAAAGAACCATAGCTCGTATTTTAAAATTATTTCGAATGCATAAAAAAGATAATTTAACTGAAAATAAAAACATGTTGACAACTTTTGATTTGAATCAAGCTCACGATTGCTTGATAAAATTAGTACAAGGTTCACACTTCGATCAAGAAATCACAGCTTTAGCCAAGGGCTCCGTTTACGTTCCTTCGTTAAGGAAACTATGTCCCTTCCTCGATGGAAGTGGTTACCTCAGGGTGGGGGGTCGTTTGACTTACTCAGATTTACCTTACAATGCCAAACATCCGCTCTTATTACCAAAAAAGAGTAGATTTACAAAACTTTTGATAGAACATTTTCATAAAAAATACTTACATACGGGTCCACGTAATTTACAAAATATTTTAAACAATACCTACTGGATTCTTTCGGCCCGTAGTATTATTCGTTCGGTGCTGTCTAAATGTAAGACTTGTTATAAATGTAATCCTCCGATGCTTCAACCTCGGATGGCTGATTTACCTTCCACGCGTTTATTACCTAACAAAATTTTTGAACATGTAGGTGTAGATATTGGCGGTCCTTTCTATATAAAAGAAAATTTACGTCGTCGTAACGCCCAGGTAGATAAAGCGTACCTAGCACTCTTTGTTTGTTTTTCGACAAAAGCGGTCCATTTAGAAGTATTATCTTCATTGAGCGCGGACTGTTTCTTAGCTACTTTAGACAGATTTGTAGCTCGTCGTGGTCTATGCGCGTACGTTTACTCGGATCAAGGAACAAATTTTATTGCGGCTAGTAAACATCTTACTGAAGTTCAAAAATTTCTATCGAATGATTCTAATCATGCTAATATCTTAGACGGTTGCGCTCAGCGTCAAATTTGTTGGAAGTTCAATCCTCCCAGCGCCCCTCACATGGGAGGGCTCTGGGAAGCCGGCATTAAATCCGCGAAATACCATCTTGTGCGTGCGGTTGGTAACAAAGCTTTGACGTTCGAAGAGCTTACTACAATCTTTTGTAAAATTGAAGCCATAATGAACTCACGTCCGTTGTGTGAGCTACCAACTAGTGATAATCCAAACGAATTCAATGTTTTGACGCCAGGGCATTTCCTGATAGGTAAGAGTCTGACTGCTGTACCAGAATATCATTTAACAGACGTTCCTATAACGCACTTGTCACGTTGGCAATATTTACAGAACTGTTCTCAATTGTTTTGGAAAAAATGGAGCCATGATTACTTAAATACTCTTCAACAACGATCTAAATGGTTCACTTCAACTCCTAACCTTAAAGTAGGAGATTTAGTGCTAGTCAAAGACGATCAAGCCCATTCGTGCAATTGGCCGCTGGCTAGGGTAGAGAAAATCCATCCTAGTCCAGATGGTATCATTAGAAAAGTTACTTTAAGCTCTTCTAAAAGAAATACTTTTCAGAGACCGGTTAACAAACTTAGTCTCTTGCCTTTTGTCAATTAAATATTACCTAGTTGTTATCAAATTAGTATACCTTGTTAGACTAGTGTACCTTCTTACAATTTAGTTTTCTTTAATCTTTAAACCTGGTTTAGAACCAGACTATCTTATATTTAGTTTCTTTTTCCTCTCTCTTTAATGAGAAAGCTTCACGAAGCTTTCGGTGGGGGGTGTTCGATATCTGCCTCAAAGATTAAAATAATGTTCATTGAACGCTGTGCTGAGTCAGCTGAAACGGAACGCAACCGTATTTGTTGCGCCCGCCGGCCGTCGAGCAGCGCCACTCTCCACACCGGACAAGTCCAACTTTGATCGCGAGCGCAGCAAGCCTCCGAACGTTTCGGATAACTATAATTATTTACTTTATTACTACTAAAAGAGTTTTGTGGTGTAATTAACATTAAAACAGGGTCTAGACCTGCGTCTGTAAAAGAACTATTGTGCTTTGTGCTTTATTCAAACCAGTGCGTGAAGAACTATTCCTGAACCCGCGGTGCTTTGCCGGTGAAGAAGCCAGACGAGGTAAGTGTTCCTTTTACATTGATTTTCGTCTTTGGGGCAGAGAAAGCATTCGTGGAGTTCTAGTAGTATCACCAACCCAATACAGTCCAAAGAAAATATTATACCGCGTGGCCCGGTTTATTCTGCCACAAAGCAGTTTCGATTGCAATTCAATTGTAAAATCGTTTAGAAGTCATTGACGTTTTGTTACGGTTTGGGTGGCGCCCTGGATGGTTCAGATTCACAAATCATCATCTGAACAATCCAGGACGCCACCCAAACGCATACAATTTTTTTTATTCAAATCGGTCCAGCCGTTTAGGAGGAGTTCAGTGACATACACACGTACAGAAGAATTAACTCCCTGGATGGTAAGATAGATGATAGGGTTGGCTAGGGTAGGGTAGGGTAGCACCATGCGAACGAAGTTGCGCCGGGCAGCTAGTGTTGTATAAAGTCGTGTTCCTGCGCGTGAGTAAGGTCGCCAGAGCTAATAGGGGAGGGGGGAAAGGTCGGTAACGCGTGAGCGATGCTTCGTGTTTGTAACACACGCGTCCATATGGCTACGGTAACCGCTTACCATCAGCCGGGCAGTATGCTTGTTGTATACCGACTTAGTCGTATAAAAAAAAGAGTCAGTCAATTCTAATGAACGAATAAAAAAAAGACCACTCTATATTTATGAGCAGTAACAAAAGCAAAACAATAACTGCCTCCTTCATACTCATAAGCTTGACCGCGCGCGAGAGAGACGGACAGACTTTTTATGATGAGCATGCAGTGCGACGTGACGCCGCGCGCTTATTCACAGACACTACACAAGCGGAACGTGTAAATGTGTTGAACGTGCCAGCTTTAGGTAACCGACCTGTAACTCAGTTGTTGAAACGTCGTAGGCGAATCATTAAGCTTGAAATCATCACCAAGAGAATAAATTGAGAAACCTTTGTAAGGTACCTGGTGGTGCAGCAATTGTAGAAGTTTGAATGAGTTATTATATCACCAATCGCACGTTATAGCTCGACTAAAATATTGATACATACTTAAAAGTTTACATTTTAATTATATAAATTAATAAAGACAATGGTGCCGATTCTGTTGTAAATCGCACTTAACTAATTTTAGTCACATCTCATCTCTTTCTTACGAACATGATTGAAAAAGGATAGAACATATTTTAAGTAGTCAAATTAATATTTGCCGTCTTATTTTGCGTGTATTTAGGCGTAACCGCGATAGATGGCGACTAAAATTATATTGAAAACAAGCATTGGACTAATTTGACAGGACTAAATTTTTTACATCCTTTTCTTAAGTTCTTTGTTAGAAAGAGACATAGGCCCTGATTCTGTTGTTCACAACTAAACTAATTTTAATGTCACTATGTCTCTTTCTAACCCTATTGTTGCGGGAATACAGTTTCAAATCACATTTCGAAGATATAAAGTACATTCCACTCACCCAAAAGACTGGGCAGTTTGTTTTGTCTGCAGTTGGTGACGTAGTTGAAGTAATGTGGCGCGAACTCCAGGAACTGTTGCCATTCCGGTTTCGTCATCTCTTTCAACACGTACCTATCGTCTGAGACAAATATTACCATTTAAATGTTTAAACGCGTTGGCTCGCTATCGGGACACGCCTCTACATACATAAAAACAATTCATTACATAAAAATATAATGGAGAAGTTCCATGATATAATTTTATATATTACTAGCTTCTGCCCGCGGCTTCGCCCGCGTGGCCTACAGGAAACAAATGACATATTCCAAAAATCCTTCCAAAGTGCTCTCACTATATAATTATAAAGGGGTACGAACTTTTTTGTATGGGAGCTGGCATAGCCACCCGCCGCCATTTTGATTTTTTTTCAATGTCGCGGCGCACGGTGTAAGTGGTATATTTGGGTAGAGGACACTTATACAAACAAAAAATGTTAAGCAATATAGTGACCTAAAGTGTCACGTTTCCGAGATATTTGGAGGTAAAGATCGCCATATGAGAATTACGACAATCGTTAAAAATTAACTTATTACGTGTTTATATGCATTAGATTGTATTCAAATAATAGTTCCCAGGTTGATTTAACTTTTCATTAGAATATAGCAAAACAAAGATCACGAAAAGACAATATTCATTAATTGGTTCCCTACTAAACCGCATCGCTATATTCGCAATGAAACACAATGTCGTCAAGTAGCTCTGATCGTAGTGGTTAACTTGTTTTCCATGTCGCCGTTATTAACCAAAAATGACAATACTTGTCTTAAAATATCATTTTACCGAGATATTGGAATATCGATGTATATATTATAATATGAGACGAATGACAATAGTTTAATGTTGATTAAGTACAGTTTATGTTCTTGTTTTTAAGCAATAGTGGTCAAATAATATCGCATCACGGTTTTAGAAATAAAATAAAGCACATAATAGAAACAAGTCGTGAACTCAAACCTTTATATAAAAGGTTTTTTTACACTACTTAGGTAGCAAACAAACATACGGCCCGCCTGATTGTAAACGAAGAAAGCTCCTTTGAGACCGCATAGTTCGATGCTATTTTGGTTCCAATGTGTGAGGATGGACTCCCCGTCAATGGCGAGACTTGCGATGGTAGGAGGTAGCCATAGGCATCAGGTTAAACAATTCTACAGAACACTGTCTGTTGTACAACCGGTAGAACACACATAAGGAGGCAAAGTCTCTCCTCAGATTGAGGGGTCCTAAGCCGCTTGTGAGCTCGGAATCGTCGACGATTCTAATGGCACGTCGCTGAACCGAGTCTAAAGGCCCAAACTGGTATCCAGGTAAGAGTAGTACTCTATATAAGGCCGGACTTGCGACTTGTAAAGTTGCAGCTTTTGCCCCGATGTGAAGTTACTGATTCGCTCTGTTGAACACTTCGAGTTTTTTGGATGCTAGCTTAACCTTGTCTTCTAGACGGCCTATTGACGTCGTTAGAAATGTCGATGCCGAGGAACCCGATGCTTTCACTGATGTCCGTGTTCTGGTATTGTGAAGCCACAGCAAATGGGGTTTTCTTAGCGGTGAACGCGCAGACTTGGGTCTTTGTGGGGTTGAAATGGACTAGGTTTAGTCGACCGTAATCGGAGACACTAGTTAGTGTGCTCTCGATTTCAGACACAAGCCGTCCGCGGCTTTCATCCACCACGAAACGAGGAATATTTGCAATGAGCGTCCTCTGTACAATGAATGCCGTCTATAGACAGTATTTCATTGATATGAAGCAGGAACAGTGTTGGGGACAGTATAGACCCTTGCGGGACGCCAGCATTTATATGTCTCAGCTCTTATGGATCTGCTGGACAGCAAAATTGGCGAACCATTTGCATAGTCCCTCGGGAAGCCCATATGCTGGTAACTTGGTTAGAAGACACCGGTGCCATTGTGTGCACGTGAGCAGTCTTCCAAGAAGACGGGACTTTCATTTAGGTGGAAGTTTTATTAGGTCGGGCCGCGGGACCGGGTTTTTTAAATTTATTTACGTCGCTATTGCAATTTTGGCGCCCAGGGAACATTACTTAGCGATCCAATTAACTTGGTAACATAGACATTTTTGTTTGTATAATAATGACAAGATGGAAAACAAGTCACCTTCCGAGCTACTTTGACTACATTGTGGTTCATAGCGAATATTACGATGCTATTTAGTAGGTAAGTACTTAAAAATATTTTTCGTACTCCTAGTGTAACTCTATTCTAAAAAAATTATAAATCAACCTGGGAACTATTATTTGACTACAATCGAATGCATATAAACACGTAATAAGTTAATTTTTAATGATTGTCATAATTCTCATATGGCGATCTTTACCTCCAAATATCTCGGATACGTGACACTTTAGGCCACCATATTGATTAACATTTTTTGTTTGTATAAGTGTCCTCTACCCGTATATACTAGTTACATCGTGCGCCGCGACATTGAAAAAAAACTAAAATGGCGGCGGCTAGCTATGCCACAAAGGTTCTATCCCCTTTAATGATGTTTACTTTAACATTGAAGGGCTTTTCATGTACACCTTCATCCCCCTTTTCACCCCTTCGGGGGTGGAATTATCAATAACGCTGAGAAACCTATAAATTAATTTTCAATCGTCAGCCTAAACACAAAATTTGAAGATCCTAACTTCGAAAGTGACGGACTTTCATACAAAGTTTCATCCCCTATTTTACCCCCTTAGGGGTGGAATTTCGAAAAACCCTTTCTTATTGGATATCTACTCTTTCCAAATTTCATGTATCTAGGATCAGCGGTTTAGGCTGTGCGTTGATATATCAGTCAGTCAGTCAGTCAGGTAGCTGCCCGGCGCGACTTCGTTCTCGTGGTGCTACCCTACCTTGTGGTGCTATTCTACCCTACCCTATCTAAACCGTCAAGGGCGTCACCTAATCGCATACAAATAAAAAAAAAACACTTAAACAATGTGGCAAGTCCCTTAGGGGGACGCCAACAGATAGGTAGGTAGGGTTCGATTAAATGAAACAATGGAAATTAGTCCAATGAAACATTTAATTGCCTAAAATTCTGTGGCCGCCTCACGTCCAGATTTCACAGGGGGTACAGTTTTTAACAGGGGGAACACTGGCCTGAACTAAGGTAGAAGTAGCAGCTTCAGTTTTCGCTTCGGTCTGGTCCAGCTCCCAGGATGTCAGCGGGAGTAGGTAGTCCAGGCAGGCAGTACAGGAGGTAGGTCCCTCAGCGTTCCACAGCTAGTTATCAAGCTGCATAGGTAGATGCAAGGTAGGCGTAAATGTAGACGTAAATGTAGACGTAAATGTAGACGTAAATCCTGGAAGGCCAGAAACAAAAAGGCTAAAGCGTTTGCTGCGCAACTGTGTAGGTAGGTTTGAATCTAGGTTACAGTGTCCCTGACAAACAATAAAAAGGAAGCAGCGCTAGCATGGATAGGAAAGATAGAAAGCTAGAACACCTTACAATGGAGAATCAGATAGATAATACATGGGAACTTACCCTAGCGGGATTCCACGTGATATTAAACTAGATACAAAATTCGAAGCAAGTGACGCAGCCGTCACCTGTGAAGTCTCAAAGCGCACTGGCCGTGGAGAATTCTCGAACTGAACGACTGGGCGTTGGCCGCCGCGCCGGCGCAGCTCGCAAACCCGTTAGATTTGTTAGGGATGCGTAGGTGCGGGAACCATTATCATTAATACGTACTTGTAGATTCCGTACAATAATATTTATTAAGTATTTAGATTTTTAGGTTTTATTAGTTTAATAGGTTATATTTAATTATGTTTTAGAATAAGTTGTAAATATTATTTTAATTTAAGTGTAATTAAGTTTTATTAAAGGTTTTCTAACTATACTTATATTTATTTATGTAACTTGCAAGTGCAACGTTACAGTACCCCGCCAAAAAACGAAGGATTTTGCATACTAGACTGCAAAATCCGACTACTACCTATTATTTCATACTAAACTTATCATTACTCACAGACTACATTCTATACTTCGCGCATCATACCATCTTCTTTCATAACATCATCAAATCTTACTATTAATGACTTGAGATCCTTACAAACAGAGTATAATTAGTAAATTTTAAGTTATACTCAAACAATAAGTTAGGTGTACTAAAATACTTATGTTTCTTTAGTACACTACAGTTTAGGTAATAGTTTTAATCTAATTTTAAGGCTAGTATATAGGTTTTATTTTATTCTTTATAGTTAATAAGTTTCATATCTTTGATATGCCAGGAACCTAGTAGTTTTCCAGACATATCTGCTAATTCATAGACCAGAGGAGACTTTTTATCAATGATTTTACATTTTATGAATTTAGGAGCTAATTTTTTATTAAAATACTTGTCTTTATCACTTTGATAAAAAGTCCTTTTCCAGATAACGTCACCAATATTAAATTCAGCAGGTCTTCTGCGTAAATTATATTGTTGACAATTCCTACTATGAGCCTGTAGTAGTAGTGATTGTACTTTATTAAAGATACTAGAAAGCACACCAATATTCTCAGCGTAGGAATCTCGAGGTTGAAAGATGACGTCGTTATCGTTCTCAGTATCGATATAATGTGAACCACAAGTAACTAATTCACGCCCGTACACTAGAAAGGAAGGAGTGTAGCCTGTTACCTCGTTTACAGAACTATTCACAGCGAATTGGATTTTTGGTACAAGTTGATCCCAAATACGTTGATCGTTAGAAATAAATGTGGAGATAGCAGTCATAACAGTCTTATTGTAGCGTTCAACTGTATTAACATGAGGTGAATACTTAGGAGTGAAGTGTAATTTAGGTACTTTATATTTTTCAAACATCTGTTTTAACGTAGCACTTATAAATTGTTTACCGTTATCAAGTATCACAGTAGAAGGAATGCCATGTATTAGAAATACTTGTTCTTCTAAGATCTTAGTAACAATTTCTGCAGTCGCGCGCTTGATTGGAAATAATAAGCAATACTTACTAAAACAACAAGTCACGACTAAGATGTAGCAGTTTAGTTTTCTAGTAGGCGGTAGAGGTCCTACTAAATCTATGCTTATAGTTTGAAAAGGTCTCGAACAGTGTTTGGGCCGACCCATTTCACCTAAGGCAGCGTGGTTTTGGTGTTTAGTGATATACAGGTATCACAGGATGTTACAGCTGTTACTACGTTAGCGTGCATACCAGGCCAGTAGTACCTAAGACTGATGCGCTTATAAGTTTTAAAAATACCAAAATGACCAGCGGTTGGTTCAGAATGGTTTTCAGATATAATTTTTGTTCTATATTCTGCAGGAACAACTTCTTTCCACTCGAACTCTTTATTTAGAGGATGATGAGTTTTCATGAAGCGAAATAAACGATTATTCTTGACTAAGTAGTTTGGAAAAGAGGTAGGAGAATTTTGAGAACCATTGTATATGTTTAGATACCATTGATCATTTGTAGTTAATGTAGTGTTTAGATTATTATCAATGGCTGAAATTTGGCAAACGCGAGACAAAGCATCCGGTATAATATTATCAACACCTCGACGGTGTTTCATTTCAAAGTTAAATGCAGATAGACGAACACCCCATCTAGCTAAGCGTCCAGTAGGGTTATTTAGATTAAGAAACCACTTGAGTGCTGAATGGTCTGTATAGACAGTAAACTTAGTACCATTATCGAGATAGCATCTCCAGTGTTCCAAAGCCACCAAGACAGCAAGAGCCTCTCTCTCAGTGATGCTATAGTTTTTCTCTGGACCTGTCAAGGTTCTACTAGTGTAGGCGATAGGATGTTCAACTCCGTCAATAGTCTGCGTTAGTAATCCTCCAACACCATAGTCACTAGCGTCAGTGTGTACTTCGAACGGTAGGTCAAAGTTAGGGCATGATAGGATTGGGGCAGATACAAGAAGTTCTTTGAGTTTAGTGAAAGACTCCTCAGCTTCAGTAGTCCAAAGAAAAGGATTAGATTTTTTATTAGTAGAAGTTAGCTTATTCAAAGGACCAGCAATAGAGCTAAATTTAGGGACAAATTTACGGTACCAAGAAGCAATTCCTAGAAATCTTTTTACTTCTTTTTTATTTGTAGGAGTAGGGTAATTTAAAATGGTGTCAATTTTATTAGGATCGACGTGAAGACCTTTAGAATCAACAACATAGCCTAGATATTTAAGTTCCGTACGGAAAAATACGGATTTTTCGTAGTTAATAGTCAGATTAGCCATTGTTAGTTTCTTAATTACTTTTAAAAGCAGGGAAATGTGATTTTCGAATTGAGCCGAGCATATGACGATATCATCGATGTATACAAAGACTGAGTTTTCAAATTCAGGCCCATAGAAAAGAGTATCAACAAGTCTTTGTTGAGTAGCGGGAGAATTTGTCAATCCGAAGGGCATAGTCACAAATCTAAAGGTGCCACGATGAGGAATATAGAATGCAGTTTTATTCCGATCATTCTCAGAAATAGGCACTTGCCAGTAGGCCTTAGATAGGTCTATGCTACTTAGGTATTTAGCATTTTTTAGGTTATCTAGAATTTCTGAAATATAAGGTAATTTATATGCGTCTTTTTTCGTAACAGAATTTAGCTTACGACTGTCTAGACAGAATCTGAGCTTGCCATCCTTCTTAGGAGTTAATAATACAGGTGAAGACCATGGACTCTCACATTCCTCAACGACACCCAGCGACAGCATCTCGTCTAGTTGTTCAGATAAGATACGTTGTTTTTCAGGCGAAACGCGATAGTATCTTTGCCGAATAGGTAAGGCATCGCCAGTATCAATAGTATGTGATACTAAGTTAGTTCTACCTAAACCACGTTTTTCAGTTGAGATATTTTTAAACTGTTCTATAATGTTATCAGCAGTAACTCGCTGACATTCAGTTAGTTCATTATAGGACTGTAGTATACTTTTAGCATCAGTTACAGTAGTCACATCACCATCATAACTAGTAGCATCGTGCAGAGATATAGAATTTGAAAATTTAGGAAATAGATTAAATTTTGTCCAAAAATCAATGCCTAGAATTAAATTTGATTTAACAGTCGGAACAACGTATGCTTTTAGTAAGTGAAATTGGTTTTCAAAAGTAACTGGAAGATTAATGTATCCTATAGAAACCATACTTTGTCCACCAGCAGCAGTAAAAGTTCTCACAACATCGTTATTAATGACTGTATGACCTAGTGAAATTAAATTTAGATGAGCATTATTACCTAGAATAGTTACTGTAGAACCAGAATCGAGTAAACCGCAGAGGTTTTTGTCGCCTACTTGGATAGCCGCGTAAGGACGAACATCATCAATAGGTTTTTTATCGAAGATTGTTGTAATGAAATAACTAGAAAAGAAAATTTTAATAGTTGAAAGCCAGGCTTTCCAATCCTTTTCATCAAAATTTTTAGTTTTAGTAGAATCAGTAGTTTTAGTTAAGTTTTTTACCTCATTTATATTACAGCAATCTTCAGTAGCTAGTTTTTTTGAATTAGATTGAGATTTACATTTAGGACATTCAGGGTAAGTGACATTCATTGTTCCACATTTAAAGCAAATGGGGAACCTATCAGCTTTACATTGCTTCAAAGAGTGTTCAGAGTTACGGCAGCGAGGGCAGAAAACATTTTTAGTATTAGAATTAGAAGAAGCAATAGCAGCTACACCTGAATAATTAGTATTATTTGTTGGTTGATTTTTATAGTTATATTTCTTGTTGTAAAAATTACTATTAGATTTATTAGAATTGTAACTATTGTATCTATTTTGATTATATGTATTAGATCTGCTAGTACTAGGTTCAGACGTTTTTGAAAATGCTAGATCAGGAGCTAACGTATCAGTAGACACTCTAGGAGGTTCTTTAAATTGAGAAGTCAAAGACTGAATTTTTTCAAAGTTCTTACAAATGGTTCTTAAATTATCGATAGAATTGATAGTTGAAGAATTAGAAGCTAGTACGCTAGAGTAACACGGTCTAATATTGTGCATTAAGATGTCTAATTTCTCTTGTTCAGAAATCTTTTTAGTTAGCCTGGAAAATAATTCAGACATTTTAGCAAAATATATAGTAATATTTTCAGAATCACCCTGTGTTCTGTTTCGTATCTCAGACAATAGCCGGTAGTCGAAATCAAAATGACTAAAATCCTCAATCAGTAAAGAAATTAACTCATCCCAAGTAGTAACACTGTCTTTAATACTACGAAACCAATGTAACGCATCGTCCGTGAATATTTCCGTAGCATAGTTCATTAATTTAGAAGGCGATATGTTTCTAGCAGTACTACACTCGTTCACTCTCTGGACAAATGCATGTACACACGTTTTGCCGTTAAATTTTATTTTTTGTATATCATTTAAATGCGAGCGGTCACAATGTATCGTTACGTTTTGTACAGAGTCTAGCGACGACGATGTCTGTTCAACGTCTACAACAGGCTCACAGCTAGGAATCGGATTAGCCGATTTATTAATAGTAAAAATTTTATTAATCAAGTTCGTAACATTTTTCGACAAAGCCCTCACTCTTTCTAAATGTTTAGAGTCCGTGCAATCTATTCTTTTTAGACGGTGATATAGATGATTACCCAACGCTCTAGTGCGTTCAAAGAGATTTGAATCGTACTTCTCCTCTAACGATTTAACTCGCGATGTAAATTCACTTAAGGAAGTGCTAACGCCAGAAATATCAATATCCGGATCGATTCCAGATTCACAAATATCAGAAGTAGGTATAAGCGGTGTTAATTTATTTATTTGTTTACGTAATCCAAGTACGGTTGATGCAGGTTCCTCGCCTCTAATGAGTACTTCGTAGGTTAATTCGTTTTTGTTTAGCAAAAAGAATTTAATAGTATGAGTTCCCATGATTAACTAGACGATTTACTTAAGTAGTTAATGAATATAATGAGAAATGAATGATTGGTGTTCTTTACAAGATGAGAAAATAAGCTTATCTACGATTAGGTGATGGTCAAAGCAAATAAAATTAAAATTGAAATGTTTTTTTTTTTTTTTGAATGAATGAAAATGAAATGAAAACGAAAAGATGAAAGAAACGAAAAGGTATGAAATGAATGAATTTAGGTATGCGAACTGTTACGTATAACAAACAATAGATTTAATTTTACAATTTAGTTTTAGCATATATTAATTATTATCAGTAGGTAGGTACTAATAATAACGGTTTAGAATATTCAAATAGTTACTATATAACAAAATTACTCAATCATTAACACAATTAGTAGGAAGATACTAATACGTAGCAGTTAACAATGATAGGTAATGAAAAATGAGAAAAGAAAAAATCAGGGTAAGCGGTCACATAAAAAAAATAAAATAAGATAGTACGTACCAGTTCGCTATTCTGCAATGTCACCTTCACGTTCACAGTACAATATGTAGGTAGATAGATGATTGTACTAGCTGCTGACTTCTGGAATAATCTAGACGTGAATAGGCCACTAGAAACACACGTAAAGAGCGCCACTGTGGCAAGTCCCTTAGGGGGACGCCAACAGATAGGTAGGTAGGGTTCGATTAAATGAAACAATGGAAATTAGTCCAATGAAACATTTAATTGCCTAAAATTCTGTGGCCGCCTCACGTCCAGATTTCACAGGGGGTACAGTTTTTAACAGGGGGAACACTGGCCTGAACTAAGGTAGAAGTAGCAGCTTCAGTTTTCGCTTCGGTCTGGTCCAGCTCCCAGGATGTCAGCGGGAGTAGGTAGTCCAGGCAGGCAGTACAGGAGGTAGGTCCCTCAGCGTTCCACAGCTAGTTATCAAGCTGCATAGGTAGATGCAAGGTAGGCGTAAATGTAGACGTAAATGTAGACGTAAATGTAGACGTAAATCCTGGAAGGCCAGAAACAAAAAGGCTAAAGCGTTTGCTGCGCAACTGTGTAGGTAGGTTTGAATCTAGGTTACAGTGTCCCTGACAAACAATAAAAAGGAAGCAGCGCTAGCATGGATAGGAAAGATAGAAAGCTAGAACACCTTACAATGGAGAATCAGATAGATAATACATGGGAACTTACCCTAGCGGGATTCCACGTGATATTAAACTAGATACAAAATTCGAAGCAAGTGACGCAGCCGTCACCTGTGAAGTCTCAAAGCGCACTGGCCGTGGAGAATTCTCGAACTGAACGACTGGGCGTTGGCCGCCGCGCCGGCGCAGCTCGCAAACCCGTTAGATTTGTTAGGGATGCGTAGGTGCGGGAACCATTATCATTAATACGTACTTGTAGATTCCGTACAATAATATTTATTAAGTATTTAGATTTTTAGGTTTTATTAGTTTAATAGGTTATATTTAATTATGTTTTAGAATAAGTTGTAAATATTATTTTAATTTAAGTGTAATTAAGTTTTATTAAAGGTTTTCTAACTATACTTATATTTATTTATGTAACTTGCAAGTGCAACGTTACAACAAATACAAAATAAAAACACCTAAACGGCTGGACCGATTTGAATGATTTTTTGTATGCGTTTGGGTGGCGCCCTTGACGGTTTAGATAGGGTAGGGTAGGATAGCACCACAAGGTAGGGTGCCTTAGATGGTTTAAATTTACAAATCGGCCCGACAGATGGCGCTGCAGTCGGTGTCTAGGTTATATTATCGACTACAGCGCCATCTGCCGGGTGATTTGTAAATTAAAACCATCTAAGGCACCACCCACACGCATACAAAAAAAAATATGCAAATCGGTCCAGCCGGTTAGGAGGAATTCAGTGACATACACACGTGACGTAGAATTTTATATATAAAAGATTATAATTTTGTTACACAGGCCGCATCCCTATTCGGTTAGTCGTCTTTCATACGTACCTTTAGTTTTACAAAACGTAGAGCCGGACTTGCCACCTTTCGCCGCCCACGGGACGCAGTGAGCCAACGATCTGATGAAACCCTCTTCTATCTCGCATAGACCTTTGTTACAAAGCATTACGTATTTTTTTTAAATCGATATTTTGAGAGCCAGAGAATAGTATTTCTTCACTCAAAGAGCAGCTCGACTGGGGAGTACCTCCACCTTACAGAATACCGCAGCCAAATAACTTTATGTTGTATTTCTGCGCGTGAGTAAGGTCGCCAGAGCTCTGTGGAGGGGGAAAGGTGGGTAACGCGAGAGTGATGCATTATGTGTTGCAGGCATCCATATGGCTACGGTAACCGCTTACCGTCTGACGGGCATATGCTTGTATACCGACATGTCGTATAAAAAAACTTTTCAACTTGGGGAAAAATTTGATCCCTGGAGGATTCGCAGGTAAAACAGAGTCAAAGCGGCGGAAGCTAAAAATTTTATAATATTGTAGATTCACGTAACGATGACAATAATCAACAACGGCCCGCCTGATGGGAAGCAGTTACAGTAGCCTATGGACGCTTGCAACACCAGGGGTCACTCTCGCGTTGCCGAAAGAAATCTCTTCACACCCTTTTTGAAGAACCCCATACTGGACTCCATTGGGAAAACCAAATACCAAACCATTGATTTTGAAGCTGGTAGGTGGATAATCAGAAGAAAAGGCAGTTATCAAGTTTGAACGGGCACTATTAAGTTAGATCAAATCACAATCAACTCACTATCCCCCCTGTCCTTGGGGTCCCCGCAGCAGCACTTGTCGACATTCGACGGGGGAGGTGCGGCAGGTGCGGGTGCGGCTGCGGGCGCCGCTGCGGCAGCCGGCGCCGCTGCGGCGCTCAGCGGCGCCAGCAGCATGTGCCGCAGCGTCTGGAACTGCGCCGCGTAGTACACACGACACAACAGACCCTCCTACACACCACACACACATTTAGACATACGTGTTCGAACAAATTAATGACTATAACTACAAATTATTGACGGACCAGCTAGCACGGTTGGTTAAGAGTGCGTATAAAGCAAAATAACAATCTTAGAATTGAAATTTACCCAAGTCAATAGTATTTAAATGAAAAAATATTTTTATATGGGTATGTTCATTATATACGCGAGGGTTCTATCTGAGCAAAAACATAATGGAATGAAATTTCCTCGATAGAAAAAAATCACAAAGCTACCTCTAATAATAATGAATTTTCGGTTTTATTCGTTCATGGTGTATCTAATTAAGACAAAAATTCGATAAATAATATCACTAACATATGACCTAGGGCTGCTACTAACGATTTTTTAAAATATTCTATACTTTACGAGTTATTTAGATAAAAAGCGCTTAGTTCATTTTTGTTCCGCGAAACACGCTATCTCCATCTCATCTCCACGCGAAGATTAGACATAAGTTTGTTTCATCTGACATTGCCATATTTTTCTGGCTTGGTACGCACTCTTAAGACTGGTTAAGATTCCACCTATCGCACCGCAGGTCGTGATTTCGATTCCCACACAGGACATGCATTTATGTGCATGAACATGTCTGTATGTCCTGAGTCATGTATATTAAGTATGTATTTACAAACAAAAAGTAGTATATGTATTGTATCAGTTATCTGGTTTCCATAGTACAAGCTCTGCTTAGTTTGGGATCAGATGATCGTGTGTGAGGAATGTCCCAGGATATTTATTTATTTATATGTGTGAGTGTGTAAAATATGTGGTATGTATGGCCTTTAATAACATGAAGGACACAGAAGGCGTTAAATTTATATCCAGTACCAAAGTTTCGCTAGTTTCTCTTCTCAAAGCCCTACAATCAAAAGTAATCCTAATTGATTAACGCAATAATAGGATTTAATCTAATAAAAAAATATATATATTCTAATTCTAGATGGCAAAGCACAGGTTAAACGGTGGACCGAGGATTTGAAATGTAGAGAAAATATACATAATTAAATTTTTACAAATCAAAGTTATCTGTTGATAAATACATTCTTACCTTCAACAACACTTCCACATGGTCGTTCGACTTCCCTGCTTTCGATTTGTCACCATCATTCTTCTCTTTTCCGTTTTCACTATCTTCTTGTTCCGTTAGTGTACTGTCAAAAGTTTTATTCAAATTGAGTGAAATAACTTGAGATGACATAAGGTAAGACCGTTCTTCAAGAGAATCTTCTTTAACAGAGGAATCATCATCATCATCAGCCTATAATGTCCCACTGCTGAGCACAGGCCTCTTTTCACAAATGTGGGTGAAAGGGAATGGGCAATACTACACCACGCATGCCCACTGCGGATCGGTGGAGGTAGGCTAGTGGTCAACCTACTGTTGGAATTTTTCAAGCCGCCTAGGAGGCATCCAACTAGCTTAGCGACTATCACAATTAAGTGATAACCGGGACCAACGGCTTTACGTGCCATCCGAAGCACGGAGAAGCTCGATTTGAAATACCACTAGGCGGTCACCCATCCAGGTACCGACCACGACAGTGGTAGCTTAACTTTGCCGATCGATTAAGAACGGCTAATCATGCCACACCACGAGCGCTTCGAACGAACAGAGGAATCAGATTATTTGAATACAGGTCGATTACCGAAAGCTGGCATGTTCAACACATTTACACTTTGCGCTTGTGTAGTGTCTGTGAATAAGCAGCGTGACGTCGCACTGCATTCGCATCATGAAAAGTCTGACTGTCTCTCTCGAGCGCGGTCAAGCTTATGAGTATGAAGGAGGCAGTTATTGTTTTGCTTTTGCAACTAATAATAAAATATAGAGTGGTATATTTTCGCATTCGTCCATTAGAATTGATTGACTGATTAGAAACAATAATTTAATAAAACATACTGTATCGTGATTGCATATGTGTGAGTACTGTGAACGTGCCAGCTTTCGTTAACCGATCTGTACGTAAGAGAAGAGCATAAAGCAAACCTGGATCTTTTAAAACGTTGGATGTAAATGACAGTAACAGTTTGATGGTGTGTTGTGGTCACTTGTGGTAGTGTAGTGTAGTGATAACTTGATTTTTATAACTGTGTACTTGGAGCTTTCAAAGTCGTAAGGTTGGCAAAATTGAATTCACCCGCCCACTTCTTACCTCTCCTCTGACGCCTATTGGTACAGTCAGCACTGTCTTGTCGACTGCACTGTTATTTTGCTATATCGTTTCGATATTTTCTTGAATATTTTAGTTGTTTTTTTGTTAAATTTGTTTGTTTTATAGTTGCCTGTGCTCAGCAGTGGGACATTATAGGCTGATGATGATGATGATAGTTGTTATTGTGTTATTTGTATCTCAAAGGAAAAATAAAGTGTTTATTTAAATTAAAAAAAAGAGCTTTATTTAAATTATTGTACCTACAATATAATTTGAAGAAAAAAATACTATGAAACATAATAAAATAATTGTTAAATATTTTTTATGATACAAAAGCATAACTCTTTCTCATAACTCGCGGAAGCGGGTAAAAATACTATTGCTGACGTTACCAATGCTGTCATCGTGACAATATTTTGACATTGACAGGTGCACAGTTATAAAAATTGGGTTGTAGTGTACCTGTGTCGTTGCGCGATGGTTGTGGCGGTGCGGCGGTAGGCGACGGAGGCGAGCGTGGCCGCGATCACCGAGCCCGCCTCGCCCGCCTGCACCACCACCGGCACCAGCCCGCTAGAGATTATCATGCCCACCTAACACACGAATTACCTTTTCAACACACTTGCTCGTAAACTGACATTTATTGCACTGTTTTTAGTATATTAATGAAGCTTATTACAGTAGTACCCAATTAATATGGCTTACCGATGTACCCGCGCAGAAGATACATTTTCACAGCGCGGGAAACGCTATTGGCCGACAGCTGCCGTCATGTTAGCGCGCGCCGTGCGGAGGGCGTGACTTGCAAGTGAGACGGAACTAACAGCTGCAGTGTATTATGAACCTTATAGCAGTGATCTAAGGTTGATTGTAAGTTATAAGCATTCTTTCGTTAATCTTCGGGGCCATACTTTCTTTTCTGTGCGAACGAGGATTCACGACGCGCCATATAAGTTGGGTAATACTGTACGCACTAGTGCTTTTTACTTTATATTACCGCACAGTTTTATGATAGGTATAATCCCGATTATGTTAAGTTTGTACCTCTTTGCAGTATGTGTGTAGACGAAGCATTCTTAATTTAAACGGGTAAATACCAGCTTGAGTGTAATAACCAACTTTGCACACATTCATAATAGATAGATAGATAACTCTTTAAAGTACACCAACATGTATAGAATAAAAATAACAATAAATTCTTAATATTAAAAATACTGTACAATGGGTCGTCTTATCGCTAAGAAACGATTTCTTCCAGACAACCACTGTACTATACATAATGTACTATAATACCATTAAATGCCACGTCACACGCGGCATTGAGCATCCAAAAAGCAACTGAATCGCCGATGCTTAATTATCAAGTCTACTTTGGCCCTAAGAAAAGCAGTTCTCGCAGCTTCATCTACATGCGTCCCTACTCTAGTGCCCTTGTATGCAAGTGCAAGTTGATACTTGATAGACTTCACACGCCTTTGTTCACTAGGCTATGGAGGTGCAAGGTGGATGACAACTCCATTTAAAAGGGAAGATCTTCCGCCAGGCTGGGGCATCGTGCCTGGGGACCGCGGTCCAACTATTACATGTTGAACGGTTGTTTATATAAAGATTGCCGAGACAACTTCGCAAGCGCGATGCAGGACAATGTGGCGCCACGCCATCTATTTATCGGTGTGTGAACTTCATTATGTAGTTGGTCTCTACAAGGCTTACGAAATTCAAAATTCAAAATTCAAAATCATTTATTCAAATAGACCTTCGCAGGTACTTATGAAAAGTCTGACTCTAATACTCTAATACCGGTTCGGAAGGTTGCATTTGCTGAGAAGAGCCGGCAATAAACTCAGCAATTACTCTTTTCAAAACAAGCTTAGATTCATTACATAATATTTACATTCTAATCGCACTGACAACAATTGCGTGCCCCGGCGCGGCGGCAAAACTACAAAGTAGACTGAATCTATATTTAATAAGTAAATAAATAAATGGCAAACTTTACGGTTACTCTACGGTTTCAATTGAACCACCTACTTAATTATGCACTATGATATATCCTGTACAATAATAGTAATTCTAATTAGTCCGTCACTTACTAATCAGTACGTCAATAAGGCGATGATAGCTCAGTGGTAGTGACGTCGGATACCGAGATGAAGGTCCCGGGTTCGAATCCTACAATGAGCTTGAGCTTTCGGTGAAGGAAAACATCGTGAGGAAACCATAGCACGGTGGTAGGGTACTTTGTAGTACCCGCCTGGCTGGCTACCACCCTCATGTTGAAATCTGTCGCCAAGCACCTTTCGGTGTGTTCCGATAGCTGCACTTGAGAGCCAGTTCCTTCTAGGCTTTGTGTGCTTACCACCTTCGGCCGCATCATCACTTACCATGGTGAGATTGCGGTCAAACACAGACCTATAAAGAGTAAAAAAAAAAAACTTAGATATTCGGACAAAATAACGAAGTTTTTATTATACCAAGTGGGGTATTGTTGAATAAGTCTTAAAAAATCTTAGCGAGGTTTTTTTAATGATATTATTTAAGTTTTACGAAATGAGGCCGTATTAAACGAGTTACGTGTCCCCCTAATGCTAAAACTTTTAAAAATCTGAAAAACATTACAGCGACGGATATGGGACTAAAGATACAAGGAAAATTATAACGCTTAATGACAGTTTTCTAATTCACGATTATAGTCATTTGAAATTCAATTAACAGTACTACGAAACCCTAAGTATATAAATGAAACATGCACATGTCCGGTTTATTTTTATTGCAGGTTTAAATTAAACACACTAAACCTATATATTAGATCGGATGTACATTTGGGTTGGGATATGTAATAATTGGACTGTTTAACAAAAAACTTAAACAGACTTCAAAGTACACTAAGAAGTAATCAAATCCTGATCTGATGACAATGGGACCAAACGGGAAGTGTACCCTTTAAAATAAAAAATTTCCAAATCCGTTGATAAATGACGGAGTTATGAGGTAATAAACATAAAAAAAAAACATTCAAATTGAGAACCTCCTCCTTTTTTGAAGTCGGTTAAAAAGCCATTAACTCACCTGATTGGCCGGTTGGTTGTTGGACAGTAGCTGTGACAATATCTGCTTGACTGTCTTTTTGTCTCCTTTCTCTTCGTCCTCCTCTGTACCTTGTATAATGTTAACTGCTGTAGTACAATATTTGTTTATATCCCGCATAAAAAAATCAAGAAGTCTCTTTCTAACAATTATCGTTTGGTGTAAGAAAGAACGAGATGGACTTACATAATTACATACAGACTCAGGACATGCAAACATGTTCATGCACACAAATGCATGTCCTGGTTGGGAATCGAACCCAGGTAGTTGTAATCTTAACCAACTACGCCAACAGACCCGACAAAATATACAATTTGTGAATTATACGAGTAAGCTACTGTATATTAATTTCATTTACTACGATTTTAAACAAACCACAAAACATATCAATACTTTCGAAAATTGATGAATTTTTAAAGATGGACTACCAGTAAATTCTTGTTCATTCCACCTATCGGTGTGTTCCTACACCTGCACTTGAGAGCCAGTTCCTTCTAGGCTTCGTGTGCTTACCACCATCGGCCGCATCATCACTTACCATGGTAAGATTGTGGTCAAACACAGGCTTATACAAAGAAAAAAAAACATTAAAATATAATTTACCTGCGTGCTCCTTTTCCGTGTCCTTGGTGGCATTATCTGCGGTAAACACATAAGTGGTTCCTAAAACATTACATCAAACTTAATACCACCGATATACACCGGCACTTTTTATTCGTCTTAGAAACGCAGGCTACATAATGGTGCCGATTCTGTTGTAAATCGCACTAAACTAATTTTAGTGACATCTCATCTCTTTCGTACGAACATTATTGAAAAAGGATAGAACATATTATAAGTTGTCAAATTAATCTTTGCCGTCTTGTTTTGCGTGTATTTAGGCGTAACCGCGATAGATGGCGACTAAATTTATATTGAAAACAAGCATTGGACTAATTTGACAGGACTAAATTTCTTACATCCTTTTCTTATGTTCTTTGTTAGAAAGAGACATAGTGACATTAAAATTAGTTTAGTTGTGAACAACAGAATCAGGGCCAATGTACCCAATGAATAGGTACGAATTATATAAAAAAGTTTTTTTTTTTTTGAACATTTATATCTTTAAAAAAAGTCAAATATTATTCATTATAGCACATGACGTAGTTTTAAACACCCTGTTACGAGCGCAGTGTATTCGACTCGTGCTCTGGGTTGGTATTTTCTATCATTTTATACGTAAACTTTAATTTATTAACTCGATTTGTCATAATTATAATAAATTTTAATAAAAAAAAAAATATATACAAATGATCAAAAAATATTTTTTTCTTAACGATTAGTACCTATTCATTGAGTACATTATGTGGGCTGCGTTTCTAAGACGAATAAAAAGTCACGGTGTATATAGAAAAGCAGAATAATCATAACAAACAATAAAGCGTAACTATTCTGCCGCCACTTATATTTTTCTTCTGTTTGTATTTCAAACATTATATTGGCATGTGATGATTTGGCATTCGATAGTTTTCATGCATTCTCATATTGTATTTAAAAATATTTTGAACATCTATTTTTTTAACGCTGTCCAGATTTTTTCTTCTGGTTACCATTAAGGACCGGGCCAACCGCGCGACGAAATAGCACCAACGTGCTGGCCCTAAAAAGTCAGTTAAAGGCCAACGCGACTTGATCGATTTAAAACAAATTGGGGTACTACTGTTTACTTGTAAGAAGAAGTTTTTTTTGCAAAATGTTCCGGTGGGCCTATCCTTAGTTTTGAAATCATTGTCTGACACATTGTTATAATTATTTAATGAAACTGAGTCGCTTAAAACTTGACCAACAAATTTACAATTCAATAAAAAGATAACGATAATGAAGAACTAATAGTTTTCCCGTATCTTCTATGGATTCGTACAGCACCAATTTAAAAATACATTCTAAAGCTAGAAATGAATTGCAACATACCTGAGTTTTCAATTCCGTCTCCTGCTGAATCCTCCAAATCAGATTTGTCTTCAGCTATAAAAATTATTACAAACATTTATAAATCACTAACATTCTAACATATCAATAATATATACTAACTATGCAAATAACCTTCCTTTCCCGTTTTAAATTTAGGAGGGTCTTAAATGCTTGAGAAGCGTTTTTCCCATACAATCGTACAATGACGAATCAACCTCAACTTAAGAGTGAGTAGCGATTCAGTATGTCGCCATTCATGTATGAGATTTGGACTGAGACACCTAAATACCAAATCATTACCTTATTTTTGGAAATATCTTCAATATACAGACACGCTTCTGTAAGGGCCAAGCCACACTCGTAAGACGGGACGCAGACACGGACACAGCTTGTCAAAACAATATCAACCTTATTGTCATACCACTACGATTCAAATGTATACAAGGTCCCCATGTCTTACGTCCTCTACCGTCGCGGGTTCTTTGTATTGTATTACAATAACGCTAAGGTCGAAATTGCTTCAACAAAAGCGTCCCCATCCACGTCCCGTACTTCGAGTGTGGCCTAAAAATAAGAATAAGATTTTTTTTTTTCATAAAATACGGTACATTTGCTCCTAACAATTTAATTAATAGTCGACAAAAATCATTATAAGCCCGACTAAATCCTCTAGGCCCAAGTTCCACCGACCAGCAGTATCAGGTATCGTCTTGGCCGGCTTGGCTGGTGGACTGGACCACTTGTCCTGAGCATCCCGAAGCATCTTCTCACCAGATATAATGCGGTCTGACACGCTCCATAAACTTTTTACCACACCTAAAATGTGAAAAAATTAAAAAACCTTCAATTTGGGAAAACTCGGAAGAATCTTCGGTATCTTTGATTTAGTAGATTAACTTTGATCACATAGACAGAAACTATGGAGGAGCAAGGTGGTTGACACTTCCATTGAAAATGGGAAATCTTCTGTAGATGTTGGACAGTTGTATGCACAATATTGACTTGAACATCGTTAGTGCGATTTTGGATCGTGTGGCGTCATCTAGCAATTGGAGTGTGAACTTCTCTATGTAGCTGTAAGGGGTCGCTACAAAACCATTAGTCTGACAAAAGACATCGACATTGAAATTTGAAACTATCGGGAACAACAAGACATAATATTGAACGAACCGGCGAGCGTGGTCTGTTCTTGCAAGCTAGTAGATGTGAGAGCGAGGTGTATCTGCTCCATGTGCTGTTTGAACGCCTGGTAGTCCTTCTCTGCATCGCCTTCCGTCAGAACACTGAATGTTTCGTGACCTGGTAGCATTTGGGTAGTTTGAAAAAGGCCTATTTGGTCTTTTAAGGGTGATATCCACCAAAGATGTCTAGAGTGGAATGTGTTTTTGCTGACAAATAGAACCGCTTCATTAGATCTATGACGGGAAAATGAAGCGATCCTAATGGTCCAAAACACATTCCTCGTTAGACAATTCTCTGGTGGATATCTACCCTAAGGAGCAGCGCAGACGAAAGACTTTTTGTGCGGAGGAGTCCGCGTCACACGAAAAAGTCCGTCACGGATTTTTCACAGACTCAACACACTTTTTTAGGTACGAAGTACATCTTCGATCATTTTGTCGGCGGAACTCTAGCGACGTACGAAAATACAGAGATTGCAATGTATTATTTTGTGCTTGTGGGTACATCCTATTCTTTCGCAGACTTTATGTGCGTCGCGTGTATTACTGCTTAGAATAAAAGACTAAAAATTGCGGCATGGATAGTCTGTCGTCTGCGCTTCTCCTTATGGTCAACAGCGACATGGGGCGACTTTGATTCATCACGTCTATTCCTTTGTATCTATTATTTTATTGTGTCTTTAAAAGTCTGATTATTGTTTTCAAATATAAACCAATTGCACAAAATCTCCGTCTTTTCAGTTTTTTTGCTATTCTATTTCAAAATGATGATCGGACTATCATTTATCGTTTTTCAGCGCCCGGTCCCTGATTCTCGCGCTTTCGACATCGATGTCACATTAGACATTTGTCGAATTTCTGTCAAAATGTATAGAATTTGTAATGTTTTACGGCAAATTGACGTTGAAGACGCGAGAATCAGGCCCCAAGGATTTTTTTTTACTGATTCGTGTATCCAAATAGTAAATAAACCTTTATACGCGTCGGTAACTAAAGCTGGCACGTTCAACACATTCACTGTGTAGTGTCTGTGAATAAGCGCGCAGCGTGTCATCGCACTGCATTTGAATCATGAAAATTATGTTCGTCTCTCTCGCGCACAGTCAAGCTTATGAGTATGACCGAGACAGTTATTGTCTTGCTTTAGCTCATAAATATAGTGTGGTATTTTTTTGCATTCTTCCATTAGAATTGACTGACTGATAAGAAGCAATAATGTAATAAAACATACTGTATCGTGAAATTGCATATGTGTGAGTACTGCGAACGTGCCAGCTTTCGTTAACCGACTTGTATCTTTGAATTTATTACTCGAAGGTATATTTTTACTGATTCCTTGAAGGAGTATATAAACCTCTTTAAATACAGCGGGAATGCTAAACAACACCTTATATATGTAGTTTTGGAGTAATAATAGAGTTAGCAATCAAGAAACACCAAGAAGATACATCTCAAGACATGATTTATATTATTTTATAGTTTTTACCTTTGAGCATGAGTTCGTTTAGTTGCGTGATGAGTGCGTCACGCATCTGCTTGGTGTCGTATTTAATAGATATCACGTCAGGTGGCAGCACTATCTCGTACGGAGTTATTTTGTTGTATCTGTGGAGTTGTTTTGTTTGACAGAACAGTCTGTTTCATTTTTTTTGTTTTATTAACTTAACTGTGATTTCTGAATAAAAAATCGAGGTGTTAGAATAAGTGTAAGATATTGATTTGGCTACCATTATTTGGGGTTTTATAATATTTTTAGATCTCACGTGTGGTACGCGAGTCCATTGACTCTGATGCTTAGTTTATTTGATATTCACGTGTCAGATAAATATAATAGAATTCCTGAAAATGGGAGCCAAATCAATCGAGGACAAGCCACTAGTTCTGTTGACCACACGCTTCCAGCGAGCGGTCCGCTGCCTTGCTGCGTGACGCCAGGAAGCGGTATTTTGCCAAAGCCGCGCCACCAATTTCACCGGTGTCGCGCTGCCCGCGAGCTGCCACCTCGCAGGCGGCGCGTTGGCAGCTAGTGGTTGGATTGAATTGAGGCGGCGCCGGGCCGTTGCTGCTATGGAGCGGTGCTGATATAGTGAGCGATGACCCTAAGGCGATTATCACACTGCCCCACGTCTACGCGTTTGACGCATCTACGCGCCATGAGTGCAGATCTACATCATCGTGCGGG
>OX596256.1:2169867-2196748 GCA_951394255.1 Polyploca ridens | reverse complement strand
AACTGGTCAATAGGTATTTCGAATTCGAACTATCAAAAGTTAAATTGTCATTTGCAAACGTAAACTACTGAAAGTCATTTTTACCTAGGTACTTAAGACTTTGTAATATTATTACCTGCATTAATACTGGTTCTAAAGATGTCAGCTTTCCTTCCACTCTTTGGTACGCAATGGAGCAATCCAATAGTAATACTGTTGGATTGGATATCTGTTGCGGCATGCCTCTGTCATACAATAAAAGAATACTAATCTATAAGTTAAGCAATGGACACACAGAACGGGTGAGACGGGAAAACGTGGCATTAGCAATTTATAAATCTTTTTAATCGACTTCGAAAAAAAGGTCATTATCAATTCGACATACGATGTAATATTATTGGAACTGCAATATATTCACATATGATAATCTATTAGGGCTTCCAAACAAATATACAAAATTTCATAGATGTTTGTATGTATGTTTGTATGTATGTATGTTTGTCCACGCATATCTCCGAAGATATTAATCGGATTGTAACCATTCTTTTTTATTAGTTTACATTTACTTTAACTCAGGGAACAGTGTAAGTTTCATCGAAATCGGTTCAGTAGTTTTCAAGATATGGACAAATATGTGTGACGGCCTGGCTTATTGATACGAGCTACGGATTAGGTGTCAAAGGAAAAACATCTCAAAACCTTGGTCAAATTCTAGTGAATTTAAGAAAATCTAAAAATGACGAAATAAAAGAGTAATTTAAAAAAATTAAATCGTCTTCAAAATATACTAAAAAGTGTGAAATTACTCTAATCTGACACTGATTTGAAGTCAGCGAAAGAGCACGACGTATTCCATTGAAAATATTTCGCTGGCTTCAAATCAGTGTCAGATTAGAGTTATTTCATACTTTTTAGTGTATTTTGAAGAAGATAATTTTTTTTTTTTATTTCTCTTTTATTAATTCTTTGAATATGATGAGTAGATTGTTAGATATACCTGTGTGAAACATTCTTGGTCAGCACCACGCCCTGTATAAGCGTACAGTCTTTTGTAGCCCCTCCGGGTACCTTCTTCACCTGCACGTAATTGCGAACGTCAATGTCGTTGCTGTGGACATCTGCAACAGCATACATAGTTTTACTAAAAAGTGGAAGCGTCGAATGCTTGTAGAGAAAATCTTGGGCTCGAGCTTTAATACGGTGCTTGAGGAATTTGGTTGCCGATTAGATGGCTACCACGCTCAAATTGAAAATCTGGCGCCTTATTTTTTTTACTAGGCTTTGTGAGCTTACTACTTCGAGCCCGGTCAAACACAGTAAAAACAAAATACCATTGCAGCAAAGTTTGTGATACAAACCGATGACACTCTTATGACCATCCAGAGCGCGCCACACTGAACCACGCTCTGTACAACAGAGCTGCTGCTGCCGCAGTTGCTCCTCGCCTGACGCAACCAGTAAGTACAACCTGCCCTGCATTGTAACACACACGACACAACACAATACAAACCGATGCTAATAATATCAGCGGCGTGTTGGCACAGCGGGTACAGTACGTCAGCCCAGGCGGGCGCCAACGAGCGAGTGGCGAGGCAGTGCCGCAGCACCAGCCGCAGGTGCTCCTCGCCTGACGCGACCAGTAAGTACAACCTGCCCTGCATTGTAACACACACAACACAATACAAACCGATGCTAATAATATCAGCGGCGTGTTGGCACAGCGGGTACAGTACGTCAGCCCAGGCGGGCGCCAACGAGCGAGTGGCGAGGCAGTGCCGCAGCACCAGCCGCAGGTGCTCCTCGCCTGACGCGACCAGTAAGTACAACCTGCCCTGCATTGTAACCATGGAGGAAAGAAAGAAGCGGAGGTGCCGCAAGGCAAAATCTCTTTAGAAAGAAGCGTCGCCAAAATGCGGGTGAGAGGGGCACGAGGTATGGCGATGGCTCCTCCCCATGATGGAAAACCTGCCCATTATTTGTAAATCCATCTAACGGTTAATGGAATTATTACAGTGTAACTGAACTAGCTATTTGTCATGTTAGTTCATCTACTCGCCAATATGGCGTAACATAGCATGAAACTTTGTTCCAGAACATACTATGTGCGTTAGTATGGCGGGACCACATTATTTATTATTACCCAAATGCGGGCGAAAGCCTAAAGGTGGGTAATGGCCCTGATTCTGTTGTTCACAACTAAACTAATTTTAATATCACTATGTCTCTTTCTAACAAAGAACATAAGAAATGTAGACCTGTCAAATTAGTCCAATGCTTGTTTTCAATATAATTTTAGTCGCCATCTATCGCGGTTACGCCTAAATACACGCAAAATACGACGGCAAAGATTAATTTGACAACTTAAAATATGTTCTATCCTTTTTCAATCATGTTCGTAAGAAAGAGATGAGATGTGACTAAAATTAGTTTAGTGCGATTTACAACAGAATAGGCACCAATGTGTTCCTTGTATGGAGTATCGGGTCTATAGGGTAGGTAGGTAGGTAGGGTAATTAGGTCATCATATCAGCCCATAGATGTCCACTGCTGAACATAGGCCTCCCCCATTGATTTCCACTTCGAACGGTTCTGGGCCGCTTGCATCCAGCGGCGCCCAGCGACTCTGACCAGGTCGTCGCTCCACCTGGTGGGAGGTCGTCCCGCTCGGCGCTTTCCAATACGTGGTCGCCACTCGAGAACCTTTCTTCCCCATCGGTTATCGGCTCTTCGAGCGATGTGGCCTGCCCATTGCCACTTCAGCTTACTGACTCTACGAGCTATGTCCGTCGTTTTCGTTCTCCTACGAATGTCCTCATTACGGACCCTGTCACGTAGAGAAATTCCGAGCATAGCTCGTTCCATAGCTCGCTGAGTGACTCTAAGCTTATTTATGCGGCCAGCAGTAAAAGACCACGTCTCTGTCCCGTATGTCATCACTGGTAACACGCACTGATTGAAGACCTTTGTCTTCAGACTCTGAGGTATTCGGGACGTGAAGATATGCCGTAGCTTCCCGAACGCTGCCCAGCCGAGTTGGATTCTTCGATTGACCTCTTTGTCGAAGTTGGACCTACCTAGTTGGACAATTTGTCCTAGGTATACATACTCGTCTACAACTTCGAGAACAGTGCTCCCAATAATCACCGGCATTGGCGGAATATGAACAGGGTAATTAGGTAGGTAGACAGTAAATCAAAAAGATGTTAAAATCAAAATGGCAAAAAACGGAACCCTTATAGATTCATCATGTCTGTCCGTCCGTATGTCATATTCACTTTTTCCGAATCTGTAAGAACTAAACCTATACTGTTGAAACTATACTGTTGAAACTTGGTAAGTAGATGTATTCTGTGAACCGCATTAAGATTTTCATACAAAAATAGAAAAAAAAACAATAAATTTTAGGGGTTCCCCATACTTAGAACAGAAACACAAAAATTTTTTTTTCATCAAACCCTTACGTGTGATGTATCTATTGATAGGTCTTCAAAAATGATATTGAGGTTCCTAATATAATTTTTTTCTAAACTGAATAGTTTGTGCGAGAGACTCTTCCAAAGTGGTAAAATAACTGTAACTTCTAAAATAAGAGAATGATAAAACTAAAAAAAATATATGATGTAAACATTACCATGCAAACTTCCACCGAAAATTGGTTTGAATGAGATCTAGTAAGTAGTTTCTTTTTAATACGTCATAAATCGTAAACCGCAATTTACCTTTCATTCAATATTTTTGGCGTTTTTTTTTCCTTAGCAAAGTTGTATATTACACGGAACCCTCCGTGTGTGAGTCCGACTCGCCCTTGGCCGGTTTTTTTTGTTTTATAGAAATCATTTTCATCGAAATTAAGTGAACATATTTTTGAATACTTTGTTGGTGTCCAGTTCGGTTTCTTTATTATACGTATCCATGCATTTCTAATATCTGTATTAACAGGGAATCTAAAATGATGACAAAAAATAAGTTACCATTAAGAAAAAAATTACACGAAGATAATAAATTCGATAAAATAGTGTCTTGCTGGTATGGTGCACACATTTTTATTTAATCATTTAGTACTACTACTTACCGACAGATGGTGCATTTTTATTATTTTAAATTCTTCTTGTTTTATGTATCAAGGTATGTAATTTGTCTATGAAATAAATTATAGGAAGCAAAATAAACTTAAGCAAGCTATTTGAGGCGAAATTGGTCACAATAATGTACACTGATAATGATAAAAAGACGATATTGATAAGAAGTGGTTAGAATGCATATATTCGACAACAGATGTCGCTAGCTGCAATCTGGCGAAAAACGAGAAAACGTGATTTAAAATGAAAATAAAATTTTTAGGGACTTATACGTAAAATGTTATGCCATCAATATGTTTCAGTTTTGATCCTGAACAATTTTTGCATCCAACAACAGCGCACTTCATTATTAAAGCAAAATAACATCGCACCCGAACGGGATGCCGATTCATTCGAAACTAAGGTTTTTGGTCCCGCCCACTGTGACGTCATGACCTAATTGATGGCGCGTGACCTAATTGCCTTGCGGCATCTCCGCTTCTTTCTTTCCTCCATGATTGTAACACACACAACACAATACAAACCGATGCTAATAATATCAGCGGCGTGTTGGCACAGCGGGTACAGTACGTCAGCCCAGGCGGGCGCCAACGAGCGAGTGGCGAGGCAGTGCCGCAGCACCAGCCGCAGGTGCTCCTCGCCTGACGCGACCAGTAAGTACAACCTGCCCTGCATTGTAACACACACAACACAATACAAACCGATGCTAATAATATCAGCGGCGTGTTGGCACAGCGGGTACAGTACGTCAGCCCAGGCGGGCGCCAACGAGCGAGTGGCGAGGCAGTGCCGCAGCACCAGCCGCAGGTGCTCCTCGCCTGACGCGACCAGTAAGTACAACCTGCCCTGCATTGTAACACACACAACACAATACAAACCGATGCTAATAATATCAGCGGCGTGTTGGCACAGCGGGTACAGTACGTCAGCCCAGGCGGGCGCCAACGAGCGAGTGGCGAGGCAGTGCCGCAGCACCAGCCGCAGGTGCTCCTCGCCTGACGCGACCAGTAAGTACAACCTGCCCTGCATTGTAACACACACGACACAATACAAACCGATGCTAATAATATCAGCGGCGTGTTGGCACAGCGGGTACAGTACGTCAGCCCAGGCGGGCGCCAACGAGCGAGTGGCGAGGCAGTGCCGCAGCACCAGCCGCAGGTGCTCCTCGCCTGACGCGACCAGTAAGCGACACACTGAACCACGCTCTGTACCACCTGCATTGAAACAAACACTACCGGTAAATTTGTCTCCATTACGTGGATTACGTAACTTTGTTGCAATCAGATCAACCGCTGAATCGGTAGAAATATTATAAAATCGGAAATGGTTCCATTTCCAAGAAAGCACTGTTTGTATTAGCAGATACCAGAAGTAAAAAAACTATCAGAAGACCGCTATATTGAACCGGTTTCAATTCCAAAATGATTGAAACTTAATGCAACAAAGTTACGTAATCGCCCCACAGACCTCTATGAAAGGTTTCTTCGCAACTCTTCACAACCCCTCTTCAACATCCCATATATGATGAGATTGTTTATTACCCCCGGTGTGGCAAGTGCATATATGCTACGGTAACCATTTACCATCAGACAAGCCATATGCTTGTTTGCCACGTAAGTAGGGTTACCATATCTCAGGATTTGTCCTGAGATTTCAGGATTTTTGGACTTTTCTCAGGATTGCGGCTGGATTTTACAAATCTCATGAAATCTCAGGATTTTTTGAATTTTCAATAAAATACAGCTTACATTTTAAAGATCTCTTTAATAAAAAGTTAAACAAACTAAAAATAATCTTCCTTTGGTAATAATTGCACAATTAAAATCAGTACTTATTTATCCAAGTAGGTACTTAATCAGTTTTATCATACTAATACGTTAAAAAATTTGAGAATTTTATGGTTTTTTGAAAAATTCTCAAACTGTAAAAAATCTCAGGATTTTTCAATGGAAATCAGGCTTTTTCTCCGGACTTTTGATTTTTTCATCTGGTAACCCTACACGTAAGAGTCCCTCCCTTCACACCGAGACGAGACGCGACGTGACGCGACGAGACGATGCTTGAAGAGGCCAATTGTTTCGCGCTGTCACGTAGCGTTGCGCATCGCGGCGCCTCGAAACGTAATCTAATTCTCCCATTGCAGTATATAAATATCTATTTGTATCGCGCCTTAAAAGTACGCGCCACATCACGTTTCGGTGTGAATTGACCTTAGTAGTATTAAAAACTTTTCAGGTAAAAATGACGTTGAATAATAATAATCAAATGCTAATGCTGAATCAAAGCTGAATGCTGTCAGCGTGAACATATACATACACAAAAATAAAAAGACCAAGATTAAATAACCTTTAATTGAAATCAACCTTAAGCTGCAAAAAATAAAGTACCTACTTTCCCCGTAATTGCCTTGCGAGCTACATTGTTTTGTTTCCGTTTCTTTTTGCTTTTTCGGGCAACATTTTTGATACTTTTTAATACACATTGCGGCATTGTGAAACTTGTTTACATTGGCTGTTTCAATCAAACTAGTCAATATATGAGCTGTTATGATTTACCGAGACTGATTTTTCCACCGACCAGACATCTAGTGTAAATTCTATATCGATGATTTTAATGAAAGAGTGAGAGAACAATTTGATCTGACAATAAGTCAACTAATAATACTCAATAGAAAGTGATTTTTACCATCGTTTTGTTCAATCACTGGAGGTTCTTCTTCACTAGATACTGATGATTTGGGATCTGAAACCAATAACAGGATTATAAGAAATTGCAATAAAAATTTAAACTTAATAAAAAATGACAATAATTGTACCTGTCTTCGGAGTCTTAATAAGTCTTGCAGAGCTGTCCCCAAGGTTCAAATCAAGGCAGTACGATGAGACGCTTTCCACCAACCTCTGACACTCCTCAGCTGATATTACATGATGCGTATACCAAGAAACAAATGGGGTTAGAATTAGTAGTAGATATTAAATAAAACTATATGACCTTGCAATCGCCACCTAAATAATGTTTGGATGGTCATGTAAATAACGTGAAATTGTTTGACAAAGACAAGGAGTTGATCTATAAATACGTGACCCATTAGTATAAGGATAAACAACATTTATACCAAGAAACAAATGGTTAGAATTAGTAGTAGATATAAAATAAAACTATATGACCTTGCAATCGCCACCTAAATAATGTTTGGATGGTCATGTAAATAACGTCAAATTGTTTGACAAAGACAAGGAGTTGATCTATAAATACGTGACCCATTAGTATAAGGTTAAACAACATTTCAAAAGACAAATCACTAAGAAAACTAAGGCCTGTAGATAGGTAGGATGGGTAGGATTAGCAGAACAGGATGTCACGCTAATGTTTCGGCCCGCTCGCTGTGTGTCTGCCGCTTTAATAATATTATTCCTCTTTATTAGGGATGCAACGAATACGAATACTATTATTCGTATTCGCCGAATATTGTTTTATTACGCATATTCGTATTCGCCGAATATTATACGACTATGCGTGTAGACAGATATAGTATTTTTGTTTAATTTTTTTTAACTTGCAAATCACAGACTACGGAGGACATATTCTCGCTAACAAAAACTGTGTCTATGGAGTCGGCCACCTCTCACGCACACTTTAGTTGGCTATTCCGCGAGAAATTAGACTCTGTCGCCGTTTACACAGAGTCGATTACTCGCGCTCAACTAATGTGTGAATGTGTGCGTGCCGGCTTGTACGTACAGCGCGGTGGCCGACTTGAGTGACACAGTTTTTTGTTAGCGAGAATATATCCGACTTTTTTAAATATCTGTGTTGCAAATGCTTGCTTTTCTTAAGAAAAACTTGCCTGTCGTTGATTTTAATTATAAGGGTAAAATAAAGATATATTTTAATCAAAACTGCTTATTATTTTATTCGACGAATATTAATTTGATATTCGTATTCGCCAAAGTACTATTCGTTGCATCCCTACTCTCTATCTATAAATTGAAAATGCAATGTCTTCGGAATACAGATGTTTTGGGGTTTTAAGTGAACGCTTATGTGATATAAGGCGTTTGTAAAGCAAGTAACAATATAAAAATAAAATTACAATTCTCACGTTCATCTTCATCATTGTCCGACGTTCTTGGTGGTAGAACTATTGGTCGATACAGTGCGTAATCAGCAAAATGTGGCAACTCTGTCGTACTCTCCATATATCCAGCACTTAGGAGGGTCTGGCATACTAGTGTAGCTTGAGCCCTTGGGATTTAGATAAACTCACTTTAGACCGGCCAGTTGGCAGACAAGCTGCAGGTAGTGGCTTCGATTCCCACATAGGACATGCATTTTTGTACATGAACTTGTCTGCATGTACTGAGTCGCCAAGCACCTTTCGGTGTGTTCCGACAGCTGCACTTGAGAGCCAGTCCCTTCTAGGCTTTGTGTGCTTACCACCATCGGCCGCATCATCACTTACCATGGTGAGATTACGGTCAAACATAGGCCTATATACCAGTAAAAAAAAAAAAAAAAGAGTCTGGGTGTAATAGGCTAGCGGCCTGAAAAATTCTATTCAGTCCGTCATTTAGATTGTCAAAAAATATTAGACAAGTATTTTTTTTGTCAATCAAACAAAAAATGACGAAGATATGGTGTGTTGAATTTCCGCGTGACGTCAAGCCATGGTACACTTTTTACAAACAAGTGACGTCACGAGCCCCCATTATCTTTGACGCACTTTATCTTTGTCAATATTTATTGATTTGATAAAGGAAAAAAATCTTGCTCAATATTTTTGATAATCTAACTGACCGACTAATAAGAATTATAATTTTGTTACCCAATCCGCACCCCTATTAAACAAAAAGTTGTACCTATATCAGTTATCTGGTTTTCATAGTACAAGCTCTGCTTAGTTTGGGATCAGATAACCATATTTTTAAGAATGTCAGGTTTTTTTATTATTCCTAAACTCTCAATCGCCTGTGGGAATAATACAATAACACATACCTTGTTTTGTTATTAGTATGGTCCATTACCCACTGTAATATGTCGCAGCCGCGCCACACGCCATTGTATCTTACCAAACGATATCTGAAATTAAGTTCATTTTTTTATTTTCATTAAGAGAATTTCTTCTAAAAGATTTTTGTTTAAGGGGCCACCCATAAATTATCGACGACGAACAAGTAAACTAAGTGTGACAGTAACAAGGGATGGGAGGGCCCTAAGTTTCGTAACGTCACATTTCAAAATCCAATACAATTTTGTCTTGTTAATGACAAAATTGTATTGGATATTTAAAACTGTGTTTGAGTTGTTTTTAATTAAAAAAAATGGAAATAAAGCTAATTTCGGAAGTGCTGTTTTAATTTTGTAGATGTTAAAATATATGACAATACACTAGGGAGTCTCACAAATGTTACCAGCTGCGTCAAGGACGGGTGGGAGGGTATTATTATTATTTGGGTTAAGTGGCTGTTTCAAGCCTTTCCAGAGCTTGTATCACTGCCCAGACTAGATCTATTGTGATCGTCACATTAATTAAATTTCACTGCCAAGACCTGCAGCTATAATAAACTGCACAATATTCTTGGCAGGAATGGATTTTACTTCATCTGGGTGTAACAGGTGTTTCCCCAGATGAGTATTTCGTTTAGGCATAAGTGGACAGCTCTCACACAAGAGATGTATTGGTGTTTCATCTGCCTCACGACAGAATCTGCACAACTGTGGGAGGGTAAAAAAAACATGAAATTCGAGTGAAGTAATTTATGGATGGCCCCTAATCCCGGCCGAAGTAGGGGGCGAGTCGCTAGTCAATAAATTATAATAATCACCTATGCTGCTGGGTAGGTAATGTAAAGGAGAGTTGTCTGAACACATCAGGCAGAGCATCCTTGGGCGAGGCTCTCATCTCGCACCGATCCTCCTGCTCTCTCGCAAACATGAAGTTGTCTCTGCCTTTGTTTGAGGCTTGTTGGGACTTGTTCTCAGGGAATTTGACCTAGAGAAACAAGAATTATCATGTATCGTTGAACCCATCACTGTCTACCGAGCTGTTTTGACAGGAGACAAACAAAGTGCGACAAGGAGATACTTTTTTGTTGCACTACATTTGTCTCTTTTTTTAAGGTTCCGTACCTACCTCAAAAGGTAAAAAGGAACCCTTATAAGATCACTCTCTTATCCGTCTGTCTGTCCGTGTATCATCACCGATTTTCTCAGGAATGGGTGGACCTAGCAAGTTGATATTTATACCAGATACTGAGGTCTATAGTCCCTATTAGGTGTATAAAAATCAAGGTCCTGAGTCAACACGACAAAAAGATATGGGCAAAATTAGATTTTCGCGAAAACTTGGTGAAGTCTTTGGCAAAGTTATGAATTTTCATAGGAATATTACACAATACTAGATGTCTAATAAATTAATTTCTGCATAAAAGTATGATTATCTGTCACTTTCAATCACAAATATATCAATATTTTTTTCACATGTCATTGATGTGTTGCTACGACGTACTCCCCGCCGACGTCACGTTCCCGACCTGACTGTCTGCAGCTTTATTTAGTAGCTCTAATTTTTAGACATTGAATAATTAATCCAAAGAAGCTCAATGACGTTCATTTTGTTTGAAATCCATTCCACCAATTTCCCACCATTGACAATGCGCTCTTTTTGGCTAAGTCAAGGACACACTAAACATTTAGATGCAGTGATTGGTCCTTACTGCTCAAAATCAGTACAAAATCACTACTTGTGGAATTGGATTGCTCGGTATTACAGTATTACCCAACTTATATGGCGCGTCGTGAATCTTCGATCGTACAGAAAAGAAAGTATGGCCCCGAAGATTAACGAAAGAATGCTTAAAACTTACAATCAACCTTAGATCACTACTATAAGGTTCATAATACACTGCAGCTGTTAGTTCCGTCTCACTCGCAAGTTACGCCCCTCCGCACGGCGCGCGCTAATATGATGGCAGCTGTCGGCCAATAGCATTTCCTGCGCTTTGAAAATGTATCTTCTGCGCAGGTACATCGGTAAGCCATATTAATTGGGTACTACTGTACTACTTTAAAGGGATTTTTCAATAATTATAATAAATAGTATACCTGCAAATTCTCCTGCAAAGTCCTCAGATCAGGAGATATCTCTCCTGTCAGGTCATTTTCCTTGTCAATAATTATAATAAATATTATACCTGCAAATTCTCGTGCAAAGTCCTCAGATCAGGAAATATCTCTCCTGTCAGGTCATTTTCCTTGTAAGTAATTATAATAAATATTATACCTGCAAATTCTCCTGCAAAGTCCTCAGATCAGGAGATATCTCTCCTGTCAGGTCATTTTCTTTGAGATAGCTGAGCACCACATTACAGCAGTAGTTGCAGACGCGGAGACCACCCGCACAGCCAAATATGTGACCTGCAGATGAATATGTATAATGTTTATCTTTCATTACTAGCATACTCTACAAGGAAATGATGTGAGTTATTAATAAGGTTTTTCTTATGAACTGTTAAATGGGAAAACAAGGATTACAAAACATTATTTAGGCTGAAGGCAACAGTCAATCAGGCATTAACTTAAGCTCATTTATAATGTACAAGCCATTTGTGCCCGACATCACCCGTGTGAAATATCCAACGTTTCTGTTAGATTTTCCAATTTTTTTACTGCGTGCTAATGGGTTATTTTTTTTTATTTGGTTCTTTTTACTTTTTGATTCCTAAGCCTGTGGTAATTTCAGGTGCTTTGACTTTCATAAGTGCTTTCCTAGACTTAGACTGACTAAAATACACAACCTGGCACTCGCTGGCTACAACACCGGGAGCAGAAAATCTGTCCACAGACCCGGCAGTGGTGGCGGCGCCGCAGTGTGCTGAACCGCGTCGCGCACTCGTAGCACTCGCGTGAAATATCATCTGGCATCCAGTAACGGGCTAGTTCTGTATCTGCATACCGAGTGCCTCCCTGGATGTAAAAAAATTTTAATGAATATTTATTCAATTTACTGTTTGAACCATCATCATAATCACGCAAGGTCCGCTGATGAACATACGCCCACCTCTTATATTTTGACAATAATTATGTTGAACCACTTGCATCAAATGAAATGGCTCCCAGTGATACTAACTAGGTCTTCTGTTGACTTGGAACAGGTACTGATGGAATGTCAACTTTTTACAGTACTTACCCTTGAGCCCAGAGCGACTAAGCTGCTAATTCTTCTCAAAACATTTGGTAAGCTCCTCCCTTCGAATTCTACTGCATAAGACCCAGTTTCGGTCAGTTTATCGTCGTACTCGGCCTTGGTCTGATCATCATGTTGGGGGGCACTTTGATCAGCCCCTACGGCCTTCTGAGCGTCGTCCGAGGTCTCACTTTGAGAGAATATAGGAAACTTCCATAGTTTGTTGAAAAATGTCGATACACCACTCTGTGTGGCCTCTGACTCGAAGCGAGGAAACTCTGTGAGCTGCGATGTATCATATTTATCCATCATATATATTTATTTACATAAACATGAGGAAATTTTAATTAATTTGTGACTATTTGATGGAATAAACAAATGGAATATTTGCGAAATAAATAAAAGTATTTCAGTGTCACTCACTGTCACTGTCATTGTCAATCAAACAGCTGTCTGTCATTGTCGATGTCGTTGAGGAAGCATTCCGATTTACCCTAAAATCGTTATCACCGTAAGCGCTCGCAACACATTGAGATATTATTATTAAAGGTGCGTTCGAATTGGGCTACGGTAGCAAAAATAACAGTCAAAAATGCCAAAAACGATCACATCTGGCGTTCGATTTGGAAAGTTGTGGGCGAAATTGTCGTTTTGAACTGTTTTCATTCACCGTTCGTATTGCTTGGAAACAGTTAAAAACGACATCGTGAACTGCAAATTTTGACCCACCTCGGAAGCAGGGTCGTTTGTGATCATATTTTGACATCTTTAAATCTGACAGATAAGTTTTAGCTATCAATTCAAACGGGAAGCGAAAATTATAATTTTTATATTAAAATTTGATAGAAACTAACAGGCAAGAGAAAAATTTGTCAGATTAATTTGTTTATATGCCCATTTTGAAACTGTTAAAAACGACATCACTCCAATTCGAACGCACCATAAGTCGATGTCGCGACATATTATGAAAGAGTCTGGCCTGGCAGTGATATTCATGGCTGGCAACACTGTATGAACTTGTCATTGTGTGTAAGGATTCCTTGGCGGGAAATTGAAAAAAGCGCACGCGGAAAAATTTGAAATTACATTTTGTAATTTTTTTTTTTATTGTGTAAAAGAATAAATTCACTTTTAATTAATACCAAAAAGATAAAATGGATGGGAATGAGGGGGGCGGGGACAACCCGCCCAACTCCTCCAAGCGGCTTCGGACTGATGAAGTGAATGATGATAGCGGTGGCGGTGAGCGTTCTGATGTACTTTATGTGCCTTATTTTAAACCTAATTATAAAAGACAGTATCCAGAAAACTCGAATAAAACAGAGTTTAAAGTTTTTGTTGAGCATATCAACCACAAAGATAGATTGGGCAACAAAAGTCCTATATATCTCAATCATATTTTCACGACGGATGTTAAAGGTGTGATGGCAATACAGCGATTGAATGCAAATAAAATAGCAGTAATGTTCAAACAACACAATACAGCAAACAACTTTTTAAATAACACTGCATTCTTAGAAAAGTACAACGTAAAGGCTTACATACCGGCTACCCAAATAGAAAAAACTGGCATCATAAGATTTGTCCCAGCAAATATCTCAAATAAGGACTTATACACTAAGTTGAGTTCCATTTACGAAATTATCTGTATACGACGATTCACAAAAAAAGTAGGACGGGACAGAGTTCCTCTGCAAACAGTCAGTATCACTTTCTTATCCAATATCTTACCTGACAATGTACAATATGATCTATTCTCATACAGGGTATTTGAATATATCCCACCGCTGCAACAATGTTACAAATGTATGAAATTTAATCACTCGGCTAAAATATGTAATGGCAAACAGAAGTGTTCGATCTGCTCTGGTGAACACTTTTACAAAGATTGTGATAAACCTAAAGAGATATGTTGCGCTAATTGCCAAGGCCCACACCTAGCAATAGCAAGAGAATGTCCCATTAAATTAAGAAAAATAGAAGAAAAGAAAAGTAAAATAACATACGCGAGTATCGCACAAACAAAGTCGATCGAATACCCTGCATTGCCATTGTCTAAGAGTCAACTTGTAAATCCCCCTGTAAATAATGTAAATATTCCAGTAAATACTGAAAAGAAAAATGTTAAAAAAAATGTTAATAACAAGCCTGCTGCACAGGCGCTGAACCCACAAGATCACCCTATGGACTTCATTGCCCAGGTTATAGCTAATAAAGAAGTACGAGCGGCCCTAGTAAAAACATTGGTAGAGATTGGTAATAAGTCTGATCCCACCCCAATTACTTCATTATTCATTGAAGAAATATTAGTTAAAAATTTATCCCCATAATGGATTTAAGTCCCCCTAAAACGTCCCAATTACGGATTGCGCAGTTTAACATCCAAAGTGCCAATAGTAAAAAGCCCTTATTAACTAAGTTTATGCTAGAACAAAATATTGATGTATGCTTGCTTAATGAAACTTGGTTTAAAGACCATCACAATTTTAGAATCCCCGGTTATAATCTCCATTCCAGAACATCTAAGAATCCTCACAATGGTGTAGCAATATTAATTAAACCAGAGACTAAATATAATATTTTAAACACAACATTCTATGAGGACATTCAAACTATAGCTATGTCAATATCTACCGAGCGTGGCAGTGTGACTATACTCTGCGTATATTGTCCTCCTTCCAGTGGGCACATAAGATTGCATAGACTGCGCAATATAATTCGAGACCTACCTAAACCTATTTTTATAAGTGGTGATTTTAATGCTCACCATATTGCATTTGGTTGCCTATCTACTAAGGGCCGCGGACAAGATTTATATGATGTTATAGATGAGTGTGATTTGTGCATCTTAAATGATGGCAGTTTCACTACAGTGAACCGTCCTAGAACCAACGCTTCAGCCATTGACGTCACCTTTGCTAGCGCATGCTTAGCACCGTTATGCGAGTGGTCTGTGCATGATGATTGTATGGGAAGTTACCATTATCCAACTATAACCGAAATATCCCTATCCATACAAAAATACCAAATTAACCCTCCCATTGATAAATTTTTGTACAAAAGAGCTGATTGGCGCCAATATAATGAACTTTCAAAAAATGCGTTTGGCGATTTTACAATTAATCAAGTAGACCCACTCTCTTCCTATACCGATTTTTGTATACGTCTTGAGTCCCTTATGCAAATAGTTGTTCCAAAGTTCACTAAGTCTGCCCACTTTGCTAGCAGACCTCCAGCACCTTGGTGGAATGAGGTTTGCGAACAAAGTGTAATAGCATCCTATAATGCTTTGAAACTGTACAGAAGTGATTCTACAATAGATAACTATATAAATTATAAGAGACTTGATGCATTAAAAAAGAGAACCATTTCTGAGCAGAAGTCAACTGGATGGAATGATTTGTGCAATACTTTTAATAGAACTACCCCTATAAGCAAAATATGGAACATGATTAAGATTTTTAAGGGTGTTAAGTCTAGCATTAGATCCCATAAAGATGAGTTCATACCTACCTTTTTAGATAAACTGTCTGATAATAGTGGTTTAAAAGAGACTAGTAACTTAATCAACTATTTTAACAGTAACAATAATAATAGCAATTCAAAATTTTTATTGGAACCATTTACATGGAATGAATTCACATCAAGTCTACAATCTAGGCGTAACTCAAGTCCAGGTCTAGATAACTTTCCATATATTGTAATTAAAGAACTCCATACATCTGTTCAGCACCTCTTTCTTGACATTCTTAATGCTTTATGGCTCAAACAAATTATCCCTGAATCATGGAAAACACAGTGTGTTATCCCAATACTGAAGCCTGATAAATCTCCAGAACAGTCCAGTTCGTATCGTCCTATATCTTTGTCCTCATGTCTCGGTAAACTATTCGAAAATATGATTAAAGTTCGTCTGGACTGGTTTGTAGAGGCTAATGGTATCATCCCACATGTGCAGTATGGTTTCCGTCGTGGGCGTAGTTGCGCTGACAGCTTCATGTCACTCATCTCAGACCTGAAACGTGCAAATAATTTAAAATCACACACTGTTTGTGTATTTTTAGATGTCCAAGGAGCTTTTGATAATGTCGACCCAGGTATCTTGGTCAACATTATGTCTGATGTGGGTATACCTGGTCTACTATGTCAGTGGATCTATAATTATTTAAATGATAGAACCTTATATGTTAAGTATAATAACATCTTACATGGTCCTAGAAGTGCATCGAAAGGCACAATGCAAGGCGCCACTCTTTCACCATTACTATATAATTTGTACACATGTGAAATATGTAAATTTGTAAATACTAGTGAAGTAAATATTTTGCAATTCGCAGATGACATTGTTTTGTATAGTAGCAGTCAGAACTTGCAAGTTGCTATAGATAATATGAATAGAGCATTAAATCAGTTGAGTCTATACTATAATGATAGATTACGTTTAAAGATCAATGCTACAAAAAGCAGTTTAATGATTTTTGGTGATGATGATCCATCTAGTGTTATTTCGTATTGTGGAGAATCTATAAACAGAGTACATTCAAAGAAATTCTTAGGAATCATCATAGACCAAAAACTGACTTTCGAAGAACATGTTCGGTATATTTCTAAAAATGCTTTAAGAGCTATTAACATAATAAGATGTCTGGCTGGAGTGTCATGGGGTGCTGACCCCAAAATATTGTCTATTCTATATAAAGCTATTGTGAGAAGTCATTTTGACTATAGTTCTTTGGCATATATGAATAGCTACCATGCCAAAAAATTAGATATCCTGCAGAATAAATCTCTGAGAATAATATCGGGTGCAATGTGCTCAACTCCCATAAGGGCCATGGAAGTAGAGACTAAAATTATGCCACTGATCTTGAGACGTCTCCTACTTGCCGAACGGTATTGCCTTAAACTACTGTACTCTGATAACATGCAAATTATTAACAAGATTATACCTTGTAGAATCAATGTGTCAGGTCCTTTAGCAACTGGTGAGAGCCTCCTTATTGGTAACTCCCCAATGTTGTATCACATTTTTCTGGAAATTGAAAACAACAGCTATAAACTCAAAAAACAGTGCCCTTGGCCCTGCTATTCTTCCCAGTTCAAAAGCATAATGCACCCAATTACAGTAATAGATTCAATTACAAATAATTCAGAGATGTTGCAATTTTTATCAGAAAATAATTACTACACTTTATATACAGATGGTAGTAAGGGTAAGGATTATGTGCGCTGTGCTGTGTATGATCCTCAAAAAAATTCTTCTCAGAGTTTTCTTTTGCAGAATGTCTGTACAATATTCACCGCAGAAGCCTATGCAGTATATCAGGCTCTTCTGCAAATTGGAAATGTAGATAATTGTAAATATTTTCTAATTGTAACAGATTCTTTAAGTTTTATAAGAGGATTGAGCTATTTAAAGATTCACTTTAAAACTAATTTCATTCTGTACATAATTAAAGAATTGTTATACAAATATTATCATACAGGGAAACTAATTTCGTTTATGTGGGTGCCCTCTCATAGAGGAATCACTGGAAATGAAATGGCCGACAAAGCCGCTTACGGAGGAGTAAATGCACTCGATGTCTCCGATACTATGTATGTACCTATGACTGATTATTTGAGTAATGTAAGGCTAGCTATAAGTATGTTATGGGAGCAAATGTGGAAGAAAGACCAAGAAACGAAAGGACGGTGGTACGGTAGCATTCAAGAAAACTTACCAGTAAAGCCATGGTATGATAGCCTGCAAAGAGCCAGTCGTGATTTTATTACCACCATAAACCGACTACGTTATGGACATAATAAAGCACCATCACACCTAGCAAAGTTAAATATAATTCAAAGCAATGTCTGTACATTTTGCGGAGTTGAAGAAGGAACAGTGGACCACATTATATTCAGCTGTCAAAAGTTCCTTATTGACAGATTGGTACTCGCGAGTGAACTAAGTGAAGTGTGGCAAAATAATTATAGTGATTTTTCTTCCCGCCCGCCGCCGCTTAAAGAACTATTAAAAGACATTAAAACTTATAAACCAATATTTAAATACATTAAAAATACGGTGGTAAAATTATAAAACTGAAAATACAAAATCTGAAAAGTGGTTCCGGAATAATAAAGTCGTGGCTTAAAGGTCTTAGTAACCAGGCCATAAAATCCCAAAAAAAAAAAAAAAATCATTGTGTGTAAATTTGCGTGATTTGTTTCCTGCAATAATTTATCTCGTCACACACTGTATTTTGTGTTTTTATCAGAAGACAGAATCTGACTGAACCCTTATAAAATGGGAGAAGTATCTCTTGAGACTGCAGCTTACGCTAAAATTATCCTACACGCAGCGAAATATCCGCACTGTGCCGTGAACGGGGTACTCCTAGCTGATGCAACCAAAATCCGTGATGGGGCCAAGAACCAGGACCTGGATATTGTCGACGCGATTCCTCTGTTCCACCACAGTCATTATTTATCGCCAATGGCTGAAATAGCCCTGACACAGGTAATTTTCCGTGGCACCACATTGTAAGGTTATTTTAATTGGTGCTTGTTTATGGCCTATTTCTTATACCTGGTAATGTGCATAACTTCTACTTTACTCTTACTTTTCCTAGAGTACAGACTTGCAGTCACCAAACAGAATGAGAAATACTTTATATTATTTACTATACAATGGGTGATCTAATTGCTAAGGAGTAATTTTCACAATATAATATCAACAACTGCAAGGATCAACATTGCACAAGTTATTCCTTGCAGGTTTTGATATATTGCTGGCATACTTACCTTCCAATTTGCAAATGAAAGTGAATAAATTTGCTTGTTAGGACTCTTCTTTCCAACATATTACACTTAGCTTCTATTGGTAAGCTGTGTGTCTACAAAATTCATATGCAAACTATCAAACAAAACTTAACCTTTGAATTTATATTCCAGATAGAGACAGTTGCACAGTCGGACAACCGCATCATTGCCGGTTACTACGCTGCATGTGAGAACTTCAGGGACAATACAGTAGAGAAGTGCCCCGGGCAGAAGATTGCCGAGAAAATTGTAGAACACTTCCCATCCGCTGTGTTTGTTGTGGTAAGATGATTTTCATTTTTATACGGTGTGTAGCTAAAGCAAACTGTAAATAATTTTCAAGAGTTGTTTTGGGCCTCTATCACAGAATACATAATATTACTATGCACAGACACTGCCTTACCTCACCACAGCTAGAATTCAAATAAAACTTTAGTTGCTGTATGCGAAAGGTTATATATATGTATTGTAATTTGTTTATGTATGTCACTTATTATGTATTTTGTGCATGAAAGCATGCAATCTTGCTATGGCCATATTTTTTTATACCTTATTTCTTATTCACTGTTTGTACACGAACCTTTTCATTTTCGGGTGGTTGGTAATTATGATGCGTTTCATAAATTTTATCTGGCTGGGATGCCTCTGTAATATGTGCCTGGACGTTCACAGATACATATTTTATTTACAATAAACAAGCTGAAATATCTGTTCAGGTTGACAACAAGAGGATGATGCAGCATCTTGACACAGCTGCCATCAAGCTGCACAAATACAGCGATGGGAAATGGAAGCCTAAAGATGCCAATAAAGTTATATTCCGTGAGTATTAGTTTTAAGGTTATGTTAGCATCGGCATGAACTATCTCTCAATGAAGAGCCAGTTGGTGTTGTTGGTTAAAATTCCACCTATCACGCCTCAGGTTGTGGGTTAAATTCCTACTCAGGATATGCATTTGTGTGCATGAATGTCCAGTCTGTGTGTAATTATGTATATTAAGTATATATTTACAACAAAAAGTAGTATATGTAGTACATATATCAGTTGTCTGCTTTCCATCATTCAAGCTCTGGTTAGTTTGACAGAGATAATCAATTGTGAGGAATTTCCCAGGATATTTATATGAATTATGTGAAGGAAAACACCATGCATCAAGGTTGTGCCAATTTGTTGCCAAGAAACGTTGTGTTCCTGCACTTTAGAGCCAGTATACTAGGGTTTGTAAAGGTTGTCTCCAAATTGCCAACACTACCAATTAGTTGGGATTGCTCAGCTGCTTGTAGTCAGGCATATAACAAAAAAGCAAATAAACCCCATTAAATGCGATAAACCTTACCAAGATTTAAGGCGATGATAGCTCAGTGGTAGTGACGTCGGATACCGAGATGAAGGTCCCGGGTTGGAATCCTACAATGAGCTTGAGCTTTCGGTGAAGGAAAACATCGTGAGGAAACCATAGCACGGTGGTAGGGTACTTTGTAGTAACCGCCTGGCTGGCTACAACCCTCAAGTTGAAAATCTGTCGCCAAGCACCTTTCGTTGTGTTCCGATAGCTGCACTTGAGAGCCAGTTCCTTCTAGGCTTTGTGTGCTTACCACCTTCGGCCGCATCATCACTTACCATGGTGAGATTGCGGTCAAACACAAGCCTATAAACAGAAAAAAAAAAAAAATGGATTATGTTTGTGCAGATTACCATATCCATTCACTTTTCAGAGACACCATATGTCCTGGAAACAGTCTCCCACCTACTACAGCGTGGGGTACAAAAAGACTTGGTGGACTTTGACAACTACCTGGATGACCTGTCACAGGACTGGACAAACCTGGGCATTGAGAAACTCATTGCCAGCATCAATGCATCCAACACAATTGACGATAAGGAGAAGGACTATCGATAATGAGTCAGTGTTGCCATTAGTCAAATTTATTATTTAAGTTTTATCCGGTAACAGGATATGGTTATTGGAACTGTAAAGGAATGTGTGTTTTTAAAACTTAAGAAGGTTAATTCAGTTTGTAGCCCACAAAATTAAAATAATATCTGTTTTTGAATATAGGTATCTTCAGTTGAAGTTTTCAAAAATATTTTTTGTTAGCTGGTAGCTGGGTAGCTTTGAATTGGTAGCTGTAAATATGCTATGTTTATTCCTGCACACACCTTTCTCATGAAATTACTTTGCGAACATTTGTCTATGGAAAAACGTATGGAGGTGCAAGGTGGATGACACCTCCATTTAAAAGGAAAGATCTTCCGCCAGGCTGGGACATAGTGCCGGGGGACCGCGGTCCAACTGTACATGTCGGACAGTTGTATATATGCAGATTCTCGAGAAAACTTCGTAAGCGCGATGCAGGATAATGTGGCGCCACGCCATCTATCTTTTAGTGTGAGAACTATCTTAGTGTTACTGGTCGATGTCGCTACAAACGTAAGGATATTTTAATTCGGTGGGCTAAATTCGACTAATCTTTTTTAGTAAAGTTGTGGACTGTATATTTAGATTCTAATGTTAAATGGAATCACTAAGCTCCGTGGCTGGTTGATCTATGAAACCCAGTTATACTAAATCCTATACTATTATACAAGCAATATTTATATATGTTTTTGAGATATCGAAAACGGCTCTAGCGATTTCAATGAAATTTTCTATATGGGATTTTTTTGAGGCGAGAAATCGATCTCCGTTTTTCCGAGCAAAGGTACAATTATAGTAGGCATATAATATGTCCCTTACTACACGTCCTAAATATAAACGTTTCCTTTTTTTTACATTATTATTGGATAGGTATTATCATTAACTAGCCGTGCCCCGCGGTTTCACCCGCGTTTCCGCAATGTTATAAAGCCAATAACCTTCCTAAATCAACGGGCTATCTAGCCAACATTTTTCAATTTGGACTGGTAGTTCTTGATATTAGTGCATTCAAACATACCAACTCTTGAGCTTTATAATATTAGAATAGGTCATAAATGTATGAGGAATTAATAATTTACTTATGTAGATAGTAAATTATTTAGTATGGAATGTTTGTAAAATTAAAAGGAATGTATTCATATACCTTTGCAGGCACTGGTGAATAGTCCGATTCTAATACCGGTTCGGAAGGTTTGCTGAGAAGAGCTGGCAATAAACTCAGCAATTATTTCAAACATACTTAGATGTATTACATAATATTTAATTTGATAACAATTGCGTGCCCCTGCGGCAAACCCATTAAAAATCTAAATTTATGTATTATTACTAGCCGTCCCACGCGTTTCCGGGATAAAAAGCCTATGTCCTTATCCATACCATAGGCTATCTGCATGAGGATCCGTTGAGGGTTGAAGCGTTAAGGCGTAACAAACACACTTTCGCATTATAATATTAGTTAAGATTTAACCCTCTAAACATAAAAGGAATACCCCATATACGGGGTGGATACGACAATACTACAAAAAATTAAACCGCGTAAAGTACTCGTAAATACGAACAACTTTATTATGGGACCAAATTCGAAATCGCAAAAATAAAATTACAGCTTTTCATACAAAAGGCACATCGTCTCTTCGGCTAAAATGGTAATATGCTAATTATGGTGCTGTAAAAAAACATGCGATTTCGAAGTTGGTCCCATAGTAAAAGATGTTCATATTTATGAGTACTTTACGTAATTAAATTTTTTGTCGTATCCACCCCGTATATTACACTAATATGGGTTACATAGAACAAATTATTGATATCCATTAAAAAGAAACACTGCCTTATCAAAACTCTGTCGACGATTCATTCCCTAGCCTATAAGTAATTTAAAATTATTTTATGTTATTAAAAAAAATGGAATAATATTTGTTGTGAATTGATTTATTAAATAACGCATTTATAATGTTTGTGTTAAATTATATGTTATTAAAGTAATCTTCTACCAATTTCTTGCATTTATTTATACCGCCCATGTCGCCAGCTTTTCCTTGAAACTTCCCGTTTTTGAACGCACCTTTGCCTTTTAGTATATCTGTTATTCTGGAAGAAAACATGAAATTAAATAATAAATTCCAGGACATTATTTCAATAAATAAAACTGTTTTAATGTTTTTTTTATGATATGGCATGAGCCCACAGCATGAGCCTGAAAGGTTCTGGGTGCAATAAACTTTCTTAAGCGTAAATGATCACCAATTGTGAAAATGTTATATTTTATTTACTCACTAGCTGTGCCTCGCGGTTTCACCCGTGATGTTTAGATATCTATCATGAATAAACTGGCCGAGTAGTGCCTGAGTATAGCGTGTTCATACACAAGTTCTCTAGCTTTATATAATGTACTAGCAGCGAAACCCGGCGTTGCTCGGGTTAAAATACATCGCATGTTTAAGGCGCGGACAGCTCACGATTTCAAACGACGAATGCACTCACACAACCTAGAATGTGGAATGACTGATGTGTGTGTACTTTTGGAAAATTGCATAGTATATGTAAGGAAATCAGAATAGATACGGATTTCTTAATGTATTGACATGTTGATACATAATATGAGACGATGAACAATTTTCAAAAAAAAATATCATTGATATTAGACATATAATAATCTATCTATTTATTTTCATAACAGTATAAATTATTTAGGTCCTTACATATGAAATTAGCGTTTTGTCGTACTGACCACTTTGATCTCAAATATCTCCTCTTTGGTTAAGAATTCCAAATTCAAATTTATAAATTTTCCTCATTATTTTTTTCTTTGGCGTCGCTTATTACCGCACAATGGAAAACATGAAATATCGGTATATTTACGAGTACGAGTTCTGCCGTGGCACCAGTGCTGCAGAAACAGCTCGAAAGATTAATTATGTGTACGGCGCTGGTGTCGCAAAAGAAAGCACGGTACAGTATTACTCAACTTATATGGCGCGTCGTGAATCTTCGTTCGCACAGAAAAGAAAGTATGGCCCCGAAGATTATCGAAAGAATGCTTCAAACTTACAATCAACCTTAGATCACTACTATAAGGTTCATAATACACTGCAGCTGTTAGTTCTATCTCACTCGCAAGTCACGGCCCTCCGCACGGCGCGCGCTAACATGACGGCAGCTGTCGGCCAATAGCGTTTCCCGCACTTTGAAAATGTATCTTCTGCGCAGGTACATCGGTAAGCCATATTAATTCCCTGTACGTTTTTGGTTTCAACGTTTTCGTTCCGGAAAAGCCGACCTTCAGAACCAACCCCGTGGACGGCCGAAGACCAAAGTGGAAAATGAAGAATTAAAGGCTATTGTGGAAGCGGATCCATTATAAAGCACTTCAGAGATAGCTGCAGGCTTCGGGGTAAGTGATAAAACTGTATTAATCCACATGAAGCAAATCGGGAAAGTAAAAAAACTTGAACGATGGGTACCTCATGAATTGAGTGAATCGAACTTGCAAACACGCGTCAACTGCTGTGTTACTTTGCTCAACCGACTCAATAATGAAGGGATTTTAAATCGAATCATTACTTGTGATGAAAAGTGGATACTGTACGATAATCGGAAGCGCTCGTCGCAATGGCTGAACCTTGGAGACCCAGCCAAATCCTGCCTTAAACGAAAATTGACTCAGAAAAAGTTACTTTTGAGTGTTTGGTGGACTAGCGCCGTTGTCGTTCACTACAGGTTTCTAAAATCTGGCCAAACGATTACGGCAGATATCTATTGTCAGCAACTGCAAACCATGAAGAAAGAACTAGCTGCTAAACAACCGAGATTGGTCAATCGCTCTAGGCCACTGCTGCTTCACGACAACCCAAGACCACACACTGCACAACAAACAACCGCTAAGTTAGATGAGCTACAGTTGGAATGTTTGTGACATCCACCGTACTCCCCGGACCTTGCTCCAACAGATTACCATTTTTTCCGGAATTTGGAAAACTTTTTACAAGGAAAAAAATTCAACTCCGATGCGGCAGTCCAAACCGCCTTCAAAGAGTTTATTAATTCTCGCCCCCATGGTTTTTTAGTAAAGGGATCAATAAACTACCTATGGGATGGCAAAAGTGCATAGATAACAACGGTGCATACTTTGATTTATTAAATATATTTTACAAAATAAAAATTGACTTTATATTCCTCCCGTACAAAACGCCAATTTCATATGTAATGACCTAATATATGTAACTTAAACTGTTCACCACTACTGAGCAAACTGCTCACAATTCGTATTGCACCCTCCGCTGAAATGTGCTCCCGGTTAAATATGATTGAAAATGACGTTTTGTTACAAAACGTGTAAAAAATTATTTTATAGATAAAAAGGTATATAAACCAAAGGAGATTGACCATATTTGGGCCCACTATTGTGTCATCGCGTGTCTCAATTAAATATGATTCAAAAATCAAGTCTTATTTTATTATGTTCATTCACAAAATATTAATATTTTCCTATCCCGAGGATTAAAAACAGCATTAATAATATATTCGCTTGAACTCCTTTACACCTGTAGGTACGCCTTCCGCACCACAGATATCTGAAACCGTACGCCATTCGAATCACAGTTTTATTAATATCGAATGTTGCCAGGTGTTAAATTAGGTTTGTCGTAGTTAAATACGGTCTATATAGCTTTTTCTGATGAATAACGCTAGTAATGATGAAACGAAATTACGAGAGTGATATTAGATAATATTCGTCGGTTAAAGGTAGCAGAAATGCCAAATACTCATTTTATTTATAATTGTGTTTGATGACAATGATTATTTTCCAAACAGAATGTAATGTAAGAACCTATTACGATAATAGTATAGTTATAAAAAGTAACAAGTAACATAAAATAATTTCTTAAAAGTATTAATTTATTTTACGAAAAATAAAATCTTCTTAATTTTAAGTTTGGCAACCAAATCCATTTTATGAGTACTTATTTTTGCTACTGTCATGTTATATTATAAATAGGTAAGTTTGGCAACCGAATCTTTTTTATGAGGACTCATTTTTGCCAGTGTCGAGTTATATTATAAATAGGTAAGTTTGGCAACCAAATCTTTTTTACGAGGACTTATTTTTGCCAGTGTCGAGTTATATTTTGAATAGGTAAGTTTGGCTACCAAATCTTTTTTATGAGGACTTATTTTTGCCAGTGTCAAGTTATATTTTAGTTCTGGTCACTAAATAAATCATTTTCATATAGTCCGCACTATCAGTCACCGTCCGTAACAGATATATTTTAGTAAAATTGTACTAAAACTTCTCACGGACCTTTTGAGATAACTTGAAAAGTCACAATATACATAATTAATTTCACTGAACTTGTGTGCACATAGATTGATCTTTATTGGATAAAACACCACTGATAATATGCATTAACCTGAAATTACAGGAATTTATGGAAATAAAACGAAGACGCTATGTGACTTTGCAAGATCCCGCCAAAAAGTCTAGCATACCTACGTTTAATCTTTTGCAAAACATCACAATAAACACAAATTGTATTTTTTAGTGGCCTCCATTAAAAAACCTTAAGATTACCGACTTACTAATTCTAAACCATTGAATTACTAAAACAAACTATGCATCAGAAAAAAGAAAAAAGCTCTTAAACCCGGGTCAGAAAATTAAAACTGTTTACTGATTATGAAAATATAGTATTTTTTCTACAAAATAAAAAATAAATCATTGTGACACAAACATTTTCGAAGTGGAATTCCCCTTAGAAAATGGTCATTCTCCTTTTTACATACCTACCGAAGAGATAGGATTACTAATAATCCATGATATAATCAAGTTTTAAAGCTGCCATATTTTATGTATGTGAGTTGCCGCGACTTTAAATTTAATTTCCCATTAGAGGGAATAGGGGGACATTGATACAACC